>JANHGN010019463.1:0-24342 GCA_024605025.1 Megaceryle maxima | reverse complement strand
TCTGGAAATCTAATTTTTTTTTTTTCTTTTTTCCTTTTTTTTCTTTTTCATTGCATGTTATAACAGAAAAAAATCTGAAATTGCCAGGTCTTTGTCCTGGAAAGGAAACTTGTAAGTTCAAATGGCTCTAGCTAGAGCACCCAGAATATTTTGCAGTGAGCCAAGACTTGTCTTGAAAGCTCAGCTTTGTGCAAGCCAGCTGTCTAATCTGAGACATTCAGGTGGACATGTTACACCTGCCATTCCTGGCTGGCCATGGGGTCCTTCATCTATGTCTTCATCACTGTGAGAAACAAGCTTCTCTCCCTGCAGAAATTTGCTGCCTCATCCTTTGCCCTCCTCAGGGGAAATCTATCAGTAAGGTAAATTAGGTCTGAGCAGGAAAGAATTTTCCAGATCCCGAAAGTGGTTCGGTGCTTGGAAATGTTTTCCTTCCTTTTCAGGGCTAGGATGTAAATTAGGCCTTCCTCAGTTTTTCCCTGGTATATTCTCTCTGCCTTTACATCCAGTCCCACCTTTCCCACTTGAAGAACTCATTGGGAGAGTAGGAAATCAGATTCCAGTCCCTTCTCCCTGCTAGGCCAGGTGAAGGGGATCTCAGCATCTCAAGAAGGTGTTTTGAACATAAAAGCTCGGAGCCACAGTGATCTGGGCTGTGAATTAACCGCTGCACTGTTGAACTCGGCACAGGAAAACCTGAATAAATAAATGGGGGATGGTAGCTTCACAACACCCATGTTAAAAAGCTACTAGAACTGAAAGGAGCTAGTTTTAGGGAGCTCAGCTGTCTCTACAAGACACTGCAGTCAGGTGGCTGTGAGCACCCCCTCAGCTGATGACAGTAACTTGTTCTGCAGCTGCAGACAATAACCCCACGCAGTATATGGAGTCAGGGATATGACTAGTAAAAAAGCAGGTTTCTCAATATTCCAACCAGTTGGAACCAAGAGGATGCTTTAACCAGGGAAACAGACAAATAAGCAGATAGATTTATTGCAGCTCATAACATGTAAAGTACCAGACAGGCTATTACTTAGAGTGTGGGTGCCTGTAGCCTCCTGAGAAATGGTGACATAGTGTGTGCAGTGCATGCAGCGTTAGCAGGACTGCTGAACTGCCAGGGTCAGGCTTGCAAAAGGGAAGAGGGTCTCTGCCAGCTCTGCAATATTTTTTATGCAGCATCTCTAGGCTTGTGTAAAACCCTGACAGTAGAAATATCGTGGTCAGGATGTGCTCTTTCCTCACCCCAGAGTAAGTATGAGACCAAATTCATATGTTCCAGTAAATGCTATCAGGGCTGCACATAACTCCCTGATTACTGATGAATATCCCAGGGGACCATCACCTGCACCCTCCTCTTCCTCACTTTTTAAATAACCTTAGGCTTTTTCTGTTCACCTTTCAGCAGCTCCCCAGCTCGGCTGTGGCCCAGGCCAAGGTGCTGGTGGGGAAAGCGCTGCTGGTTAGGAGGTAATTGCAGCTGCGGGGGGGTGTGAAAGGCCCAGCCCCCAGAAAGGTGAAGCCTGGACTCGGGGGCAGTTTGTGAGAGAGGGAGTCTGGGGGGAAGGGCGGATGTAATGGGGGAGCTACAAACACACCTGGGTGCTACAGCGGTGGAGGCACCAGGTGGTGACCGAAACCCCCACGGAAGGTGGGGTCTCCTCTGTCATGGGAGAAGGTCGTGCTTAAACCTGAAGCTGTAAACCAGAAAATGTTTACAGCCAGAAGACTTAAATTTTGTAAGATGAGGAGTTTTCCATCTGGGTCTCCTGAAAAACGACTTTACCCCGGAAGGCTGTAAGGCATGCTGAGTTTGCAGAGGAGGGGACGGAGAGGAGACGAGCCGTGGGTAAGTTCTCCCACCACTTTTGGGGACAGCGTTGTGTCTCAGTACTGCTGTGTGCGGGAGCAGAGCAGATGTAGCTGATATCAGCAGGGTAATAGCAGAAGAGTTGGCTTCTGGATCCTGTAGTTAATGTGATGTTCAGTGGTATTTGGGTGTTTTATGACTAGTGAATTGCTTTCCCCATAAAAGAATGTAGTTCAGCACTTTTTGCAAAAGCTTAACAGAACAGCAGTCTCGTGTGTCTTATTTGACCTGTTCCAGGAGTCTGCTGTGTCTGTATGGAGATGAGTTGGGAAGCAAGGAAGAATCTGTAGCAAACTCCTGGGCTTTGTAAGCCTCAGAAAGCTTGTTCATTGCAGATGATGTTCTGAGCCTTCCTTTGTTCAGCTCTGAACTCGCTGGTCAGCATGAGCTCTTCAGGTGCTATTCTGGATTGTGCTGTAATTGCTGTAAATGAGTGCTACTCTGCTGCTTCTTTTGACTGGGGAGCTAATTATTACTAAAATGAAAATGCACTTGCGAGTTAAGTGCTTGAGCTTGCAGACTGTTTTGAAAAATCACTTTTCTTCCCCAATATGTTTTGTTTCAATAGTCTTCTTGTTTCTTTTCAAGTCTTGCTACTCATGGGAAGAGTGAGGAATAGATTGTTTTCATTATCATTATTTCAGAATGGGGGGCAGGAGATCATAATGATCCTATTTCACACTTCTGTGATTTGCCATGTGGTGATGACATATGCCCTCCAGCAGGAAGTGCTACCAAGTGTCTCTCAATTTTGTGATGAGCCATATTGTCATTCCCAAAACTCTACATGTTTTCTGCAGTTTGTATATCCCAGTAGTTCCTAGGCCTTTGTAAATAATCGATACTCACAATTTCTGTGCAGAAAGTCAGAGATTTTTAGTGACACCTCTCAAAGGTTCTGCCTTCAACCTCCTCCATGTGCTTTTGGTTTCAAAGCGGAAGAGTTGTTTAATAGGCACAGAATAATATATGCCCCAAAACAGAAAAGAAAATGAGGGCTCCTTGATAGTATAATGGAATTTTGGTAGGATATAATTATGGATGAATCCCAGGCAGCACATTAAGACTTAACATGTAACTTCTAAAAGGTGAAAAAGAAAGTTAGTGTTTCATCTTGACCCACTATGATCTAAAAGTAAGATCATCTCCTGTGTGCTACTTGTGATCTAGAGGAACTGTTCTCTCTGTTGTTGCTTTTCATAATCCTTAGCGTGCATATGTTCTCTCTCAGGATTGCAACATGTGGCTGTAAGCCAAGCTTTAGTGTTGAGTACTTTCAAGAAAGGAGAGTAAAGCTTTACTAATACAATGAGAACTGAAGTATCAAAAAACATTTGATGTTTTTTGAAGCCGTAGGAAGAACTGTACAATATTTTAGTGTGACCATGCTGGAGCACAGATTGATGCTGTACAGGCTTTTGATAACTAGGTGTTAATGTGTGCAGAACAGAAAGCTGAAGAGCAGTAGGTAAGTGTGGTGCACTGCAGCAATGAGCCAAAGAATGGAAGAATTTGGAGGCAAAACAAAAAACCCTGCATCTTGTCCTGCGTAAAGTACCAGCTGCAACAATAATATAATACCACTGCAGATAGCACTGAACAAGTGTAATGTACAAAGATGTGATTTCCTGGTATGTCTGTCACATGTTAAACAATCTTCATGGGAAGATTCAATGTGTGTCCTGGGAATGGGGCAGGTATTTTTCTCTTTCATTTGTAGTAAGCAGAAAAGATAACTCTCCAGTTTGATTTATTTATGGTATTACTGCTCCTCAGGTGGCTTTTCAGATCTGAACATGATAAACATAAAATGACAGCAATTTCAGTATAAAGTCAATTATCTGTGTGTAGCAAATTAAAATTAGACACATTCTTTAGTTTGGAAATTCATCCTAATAGAGAATGCAATTTGCTTCCTATTGAAAAGCAGTTCATCTCTCTTGGGTATAGCATCAGTGTGCATCAGCTCAGGAGGAGCATTGAATTGACAGGCATGGGATGCCATTGACTTTCCCCTCTCTAATCCTGCCGGAGAGCTTTTACAGGAGTGACATAGCAAGATTTCATTTTTCAGAATGTTGATTCAAAGCTCTGAGCCTTTAAAGAGAGAGTGTGGCTTTTAATTACTATTTTTTTTTTAAGAACTGTCAGAATTTCTCCTATTCATACACTTTTAAATCCAGGCAAATAGTATAATGAAAAATAATGCAGAGTTACTGGAATGCATACTTTGTAATAGTGGAACAAAACACCAATAGAGTTCAGAAGTGGAGTCAAGGGGATTAAAAAAAACCCCAGAGTTGTGCCTCCTGGAGATTTACTCCAAAATACACTCTAATTCTGAAAATTAATCAAAATAGTGTTTTTCTCATCTTCTAGAATTGGAGAAAAGAGGTGGTGGTGATGGCTTGACAGGGAGGGAGGTTCACTGAATGTTTAGGACAGGGACACAGATTTTTTTTTTTGAAAAGATCTTGTCTTTTATTTCTGCTTTCCCATATAACCTGTACTTTCACTTCCATGTCTGTCTGCTGATTTCCCTTCCTACGCTTTATGTTACCTGAGTGTAGTCTCACCATGTTGAGTACTGTTCCATTTTCTTGATTGTTTCTTTTATGTAATAATGTTGTAGTCATTAATCTTCCATCAATAGCATAAATCAAGATGCCATCAGTTTAAAAAAGAATAAAAAAAAAATTATTAGTTGTAAGAAAAATTTATGACTAACTTACAAATTTGGATGTCGTGTCTGCACCCCTGCCCATTGTGATCTTCATACTCAGCTAGAAATAATGTATGAACCCTTTGAGGATAGGATAGAACTTCCACCTGCTGTGTGGATATGGATCAGGTTTTTCTAAGACTTATTATTCTCTGTCTCACAGATATGTAGCTTGTATTTCCAGTGGCTTTGACAGACTTGTTCTGTTTTGTTTTGTGGGGTTTTTTTAGGAGTTGTCAAAATGTCCGGCTCTACTGCTGTGAATGCATTTAAAGGGAAGAATTCTGAGTCCGTAACACAATAGATGTTTGTGCTGGGCCTTCTGCAGGGTGGGCTGCACCAGTGCAGTCTAGTCTCAGCTAAGCTTTCTGTGCTTGCTCACCAAAACTATTCATTATTAAGCAAACCCCTGTAACAAATGTTTTATCTTCCTCCCTGCTCCTTTAGCCATCTGAATCTAGGAAATTTGTGTCTAAAAGATTTCCTATGCTGCTAGTTAAAAGGGTGTGTGAATAAGGTCATATCTCCTTTGCTGTGGAACTGTTTAAGGAGAAAGAGTTCTACTTAAAATCAAAATACTTTATTTATGTAAAGCTATTTTATTATTGCACATTAGGGAAGCAGATAACTTTAAGTTGTCCTTGTACTTAAAGAACTACCATTAAGCTTTTTTGACTTGTGGGCTCTTACAACTTTTAAGCAGGTATTTACAAAACTTCCTCTCAAGAGGAATGCAAGAAACCTGCCAGTCATTCCCTTCACTAAATGGCACTTCCTTGAGGGTGGAGGGAGGGAAGCAGGCATCTAGCAAAACCTTTCTCCTTGAAGCAATCCTGCCAGACGGCAATGAGTGTGTTCCAGCAATGGAAGACTCTGGCAGGCAGCAGGGTGAGCTGTGGTTATTGAAAAACAGGTTGAAGTAGCAGCAGCTGGCAGCTTGAACAATCTCTGACAGTGTGATGATAACCTGTCTAGTACTGTCATCCTCTGAGCTTGGCAGGACCAGAAAAAAAATCCTGATTACCTGGGAAGGATATGGAAAAGTTGTGTTTTGTTTTGGGTTGGGTTTTTCTGCTTTACTGAGGAGTGGTTATTTTCTTGCAGTATGACAGATTGTTTTAGCATTTGCAGAAATAATGCCAGAGCGTCTTGACTGACCACTAAGGACAATCTGACCTAAGTGTTACAGCTTAATTTTCAGTGAAAAAAATGAAATAGATTAAGCATCATGTTTCTTTCAGAAATCTTATTGCTGCACCCAATACCTATCCCTTTAAGGAGAAGGAGTTGAAGTTACTCCTTTCTTGCTTCATGTATGAGTTTGGCAGTGTGCTGGCAGTTTGTTTCTGTTTGGTAAAATGAGTAGATGACTTGCAGTGTAACAGGGAATTGATCAGATGAAATCCTGTGTGAGAACTGGACGACTCCAGAGTACAGAAGCAGACAATATTCACATGCAACATTGAGCTCTAGAGCTGTGAAGATAAGGGATCAGCAGGGACAACTATTCCCATCTGACAGGTCAGAAGATTCTGCAGCCACCACAAGCACTACTGCAGGGGGCCTAATTGCTAGTTAAATGGATACCTGAACTTCACAGTTGTGAAGAAGCCAGTTTTTTAGTCCATATTGAAAGCCTTTTAGCCTGCCTCTGATAGGGTTTGGCTAGCATTTTGGAGAGCAGCATTATTGACTGTCCAAATGAATTATTCCACACAGCCAGACTGAAGCTAAGTAGGTCCCAATTGTCCCTTCTGGAAAGAATGTGTGCCAAAAGAAGCGTTACTATGGTGGTCATTGAGAGATGAAGATGCCAAACAAACTCATTTCAGTATTTGGTCTGTGGACAAGACACAAATTCGTATTTAGATTTTGAAAAATGAATTAAGTCTGTCTTCTGCTGAGTGGAACATGTGCACCAAAGAGATTTATATCTTCATCACACAAAGCTGATAGGTTTCTGGGGCTAATCCCAAGTACAGGATATTGTGATATTGTCCTGGATGTGTATCACAGAGCTCCTGTATCTGGAGAAGCTTGCCCATCTGCACTAGGTTTGTGTCTGAATTAAAGTGTTGGAGTGAAAGCCAATATCTTGGGAATTTTGGGTAACTTTAAATTCTGGAACCAAGCCTTGTATTTCAACTTAGTCCAATGCTTTGCTCAGACAACCATTATTTCTCATTAGCAGCTACCTAAAAATGCTCTGGAAGCTGTCTTATATGAATATAATAGAGTAAAAATGTATACAGTGCCAAGTATTAATTAACATGAAAGACACAAGCAATTGACTGAACCCTTTGCAAGTAATTTTATTAATGTTTAATCTTTATTAATGTCATTCTAATTATTTGGGTACATGTTTTCCTAACACACTTTCAGTTTTATTCCTAGGGTTTAGCTTATCTGTCTGGTAAAGGAAACAATGGAGCCTGAGCTCTGGTTTTCCACCCTCTAGCTAAGTATCCAAACACTGTTTAGAAGGAGCTGCTGGAAAGGGATGGCCGCATGGAGACCATCAGCAGGGATCTTTTGAGTGCAGGCATGCATTTGGGGCTAGGGAGGGAGACTAGTGTTTCCCAAATAAAACTGAATTCTTTTTGAAGTTGTGCATCTGACTCCTTGGAGCCTTTGAAAATGCCACCTGAGGTATCTGCTTCAAATTGTTTTTAGCCCAATTTGATATTCCGGTGACACGCTTGATTAAAATTTGCATGATTGAATGAATGAGTTTTAGCTACCTGATGAAAAACATGATTATATCTAAGGCTGTAGTCATGGACAATAAACATCTGAGCTACAAGTTTGAGATACTGTGGCATACAAGCTAGTCTGATGTAGAATTGTGACATTTGAAAACATAATTCCTTTTCCAGCCTTCCTTCTCCCAGTCCTTGGATGGATGGAAGGTTTCACCGAGTGCTTTATCGGCCACCTGGCATTCTCTGAATGGTGGCTGGTAATAGCACGATGACCTTCCAGTGATAAGAGTTGCAAAAAAGAGAGCAAAGTAATTTACACTTGTAAGGACAAAATATACAAATCATATTAGAGATAAAGAAATCCTCAGGCTTACAATGACAGTGTGTTTGTTGTGATGTTATCACAAGATGCTGTAGCTAGTTTATCTTGCAGTTTAATCCACAGACTAGACATGCCAGTTTAAAAAACAATTCCAAATCAAAAGAGCTTGCGGGAATTAATTTCTCCATGTGCTTCATTCTTTTTTTGACTGAAGATAGCAGTAAGGGCTAAACCAGAATAGTTACCATGCTGTCGTAGTCTGTTGGCAACCGGTGCCTTCCTTGCATTGGTTTTCTGTCATATTTTTTGTTGTTGCACAAGCAGCACAGAGGACAAAGTACAGGCTTGCTGCTGTGGAGCTGGATTTTCAGCTCATGTGACTGAAACTGGTGGAGCACCAACACTTTAGATGCACTCACAGTTTTGTGCATACAGTGGTTAGCATTGTGTTAAAGGAGCTTGTTACTACTGAGTTCTGTAGTGGCTTTGAATTACCATACCCTTGATGGAATAACATTTTTTCATCTGGTCTTCTCTAAGTGACTGTGGCAGTGTGCTGCTGGGTTGGATGTGCACTAAAAGTCAACCACAAGACTCAAGTCTGATACTTTTATTCCAAATTTCAAACAGTTATAAGCAAGAAATGATGCCTTTGAAGGTGTGCAGTTTTACAAATGCATTTGTAGTCATTGCAATAAATGTTTAAGAGTTACATATTAATACATATTAATAGGGGAATAATGCTTTAATTCTGGAATAGTGCCTTGTCAATCTAAGGGGTGAATAGGAGTGGAGGAAAGAAAAGGGAAAATTAGTTTGGTTCTTGCAGCAATGTTTCATTAATTGGGGAGAAAAACAAACCACGCATAGCTGCAGAGTTTGTCAGTGCAGGCAAATAATTAATTTTCATCCTACCAAATATGTTATGATTTCCAGTAATTATAGAAAACCCAGAAATGTGTTTTCTAGGATTTTTTTCATTAGTGTATAAGTTGGGATTATTTACTAATGGCTGAATATAATGAATATTACTTTTCACTATCTCAATTTTTCTTTAAATGTAGCTTGCTGAAGGCACTTCAAATCCATCCAAATTACTGTATCATACAGTTATTGTAAAACTCATAATTAGACATGATGCTTTTCTCGCTTTGTGCTAGAAAGCTTGCTTTGCTAATATTGTGTGATTTTTCCCTAGTTGCCTTTTTAATGACAAATGTTTATTGCCACATGTGGCAGAAAAGTTAAAGGAGTTGAGTTCAATTGTGCAGGGGCTGCTAGCAAAGCACTGATTGGACTAGTTGGCTGATACAGTAAGTGTTGGTCTTTGCCAACGGGGAAAACCCAGCATTGTGCTGAGGATTTAGGTATACTGTATATAATATATTTACTTACGTGTTAATTATGGTGGTGAGGCTGGTACAGTGTTGCATGTTTCCTTCCAGTGGTGTGGCTTTGGGGGCTCATATCTGTCCCTTTCTTGAGTAGTGTGGTTACTGTTCGATGCAACCTCCCTGCATCTCCCACTATTACCTGAAGTGTTTAACTGGCTCTAAGTCTCAGTGGAGCACGTGGGGTATCCCTTCAAATGCCATGTGTGGGTGTGAGCAGTGCAGTGAATGTTCTGGATGTGGTTGCAACATGAGACCCGGTGGGGGCTGAGATCTTACCGAAGAATGAGAAGTTGATTACTTTCAGGGAGCAAAGACATGAAGATACTGCAGGGAGCTGGAGAACATGTCCTTTAAAGCTTGACTGTAAACATAGAGCCTCTTGATTTCAAGTTTGTATTTTTATCTTACAAATGACAAAACTTACTGGAAAATTAAGGCTGCAAATATTAAGATTGGCTCTTCTGAATGCAGTTGCTTGCTGGAGGATGGGCCATTTTACATCAACTTGGTGGTATTTATGGGTCGCAATGAAGTTATGAGTAGGTGTAAGTATGACAAAGTTAGGGCAGAAACAACGAAGTTGCTTAATATCTGAAGTATGAGTGTTTCTGGAACATTAGGAAATCATTGCTCCCTGGAGGTTGTGCACTCTTCTGGTACCAGCCAGCCTCTCCTGTGCCAAGGTCTCTCCTGCACTCGGTGCCAGTCTTGGGGGAAGACAGCTGGGCAGCAGGCTTCACTGAAAGCAGAGTGTGCTGCTTTGGGCTGCGTACTCTTCTTGATAACTTGGTTTTAACTTGAGTGGGATAGGTAATGAAAAGTGTCTCCATATCACAGAGTTATTAGGGATACACTGTGATATCTGAACAACTGTGAAGAATTAGTAATGGTAAAATTATAGGAAAATTGCAAGGGAATTTATATATTGCTTCAGCATAGTTGACTTTAGGGTAGAGTAAAACTCTGAAGGCGTATCAATGAAAAATATCAAAGGTGTCAGGCAGTGGATAGTAATTCAAATAAAATTAGCCTAGCAACCTAAAATACTTAGAATAATAAACATCTCTTGCCACAAGAGGCTCATTTTCCTTAATTCAGAAATATTAAGCAGTCTGTATAATCATACTTGAACACATGATGAAGAATGCATATGGAAATGAGAATACATTTGCTAAGTCTACTGTATTAGTCAGAAATATACATGAATACCTAATATCTACCTTTGCTCATTAAACACTACAGCCTTTTGCTATCTTCAGATGGAAATTATATTGACCACAAAATGAAGGAAGATGCTTGAGTTTGTTACTAATAAAAGATGTACTAGGACAGTAATGATCAAGAGCGTAACAGATGCCTTCCTTAACGTTCAACGATAACACTTGGTCTGGCTGTTGGTGAGCAGATGCTGCCTATGGAATGGTATAAAAGAAAACTGAACAGAATGCATCAGTTGTCTGTGGACATGGACTGTGTCATGGGTAAATGAAAAAGAGATCATGCCCCTCTTTCACTTGGTGAATTGCACCTTTTGGGAGTGACACCAGTGACCGTTAATACCTCAAGAAGATCTTCTCACTCCAAAGCTTTACTCACTGGATAATTACAAACCACTGTCCTGTGACTCTCATAACAAAGTTGAATGGAAATGGTAAATCATCCATACTTTTTGAAGTCCTCCATAAAAATTAGGATGCAGTGCCATAAGGACCATTTATATGCCAAGAGAAGAGTTGGCCATCTAAATGCACTAAGGAAGAGAGAAGTGGACATTAATGCTTACTTTACAAATCTAAAATTATTTTCCTATTTTCACAGAAACAATTTGGACGTCAGCACATACTTACTCATATGAGCTCCACTTATATTTTGTTGTGCAATAGAATTATTATTTTTTTTTTAATAACACTGTAGGTGAATTGTGATGTAAAAATCACTGGAGCAGAGATTTATTTTTTAATGTTTGCTTTATAGCAGCTTAGGAAGTACGTGGAGTGAGTTCTATGTGAAATAGCTGTTCCACAGTATACTTTCAAAGTTATGAAAGAAACCTCTAATGTTAAACTGTGAAGTTATCTCAAATTTAGAGTAACAGCTTAGTAACCTCTGAACTTTATAATAAAATGTGGGGTTTTTTTCAGCTGACAATAGAATGTTTTACATTAAATGAAGACATACTTAAGAAAAAAATGTATTTCTAAGCCTTGGATACCTTTTGCAGCCCTAAAAAGTATGGATGTACTTTGTCCTTGGTATGTATACGTGGACAGTGAAATGTATACAGAAGTTTGTGTTTATACATGAACTGCTGCAGCTGTGAATTGTCTTCCTTTGCAATCTGTGTAATTTTGACCTGCTTTCTGAAGCCAGTTTTTAAATTTTATTACAGAGGTGGGTGGGGAACAATGACACAGTGTTCCCATTTCTTTCCTAAACATTAAGTGTGTATGTATATATGCAAATAAGTAGTGTCTAACTCTCCACTGCCACAGTAGACCTGTAACACTTATTGTTCAATAGTGATCTCCAGCTTTTTAATATCAGGAAAGAGCTACCAAGGCTGTATGAATGAGTAACCTCCCAGTTGGTGTTAACTTTAAGATGCTCGTGTGAGAGGAAAAATTGTAACAGATAAACAGACACCTGTGAATGTGTGTGGAGGGACAAGCACTGGGGATGGGGGGGGTGTCTCCTGAGGCTTAAGGAGGGGAAGGTGTTTGCTTCACTAACAAAATTTGGTCAGCTGAAACTACTTAACTTTCATAAAAAAGTTAAATGCATAATATTTAGATTCTTCACTTGCAAAGACTTTGTTTCAAAATGCTCTACCTTTCTTTAGGAAAAGTAACATGTTGCTGTGAATAAACATTCCCCCCCCACCTCCCAGTGAACTGAAGACTCAATTTGCTTGTACAGCTTTGCTGTGGAATAGTGCTTTCCTGACTGTAAACGCATTTTAATTCTATTTCACTTTAACATTCTTCCATCTTTCAGGGTTTTTCTTCCCCGGTTTTTACGTACAATAGTTGAATTACATGGGTAAGATAAGGGTGTTGCTCATTGAAAAATGTGACAGGCTGACATTAACCTGTCCAGAAATCATGTCTGATAGAGCAGATACTGTTTAGATGAATTATATATCCTGTCTTTAAAAGCTTTTCAGCAGTAAACCAAAGCCCTTTTCCTTTAACAGTAATGTAGTATGAGATTAAATTCCTTGTATGTTTTCAGTAAACCATGGTCAACATGGAGGCACTGGCTTAGAGTTACACAAGCACATCTGCCTTTTGGAAGGATGGAACATGTTTCTCTTGTGGGATATTAAAAATCTGTCAAGGCATAAGCAACTGGACACTGTTTCTAAGCCTGTCTGTAGACAAAACTTCCCAGGATTGGAAGAGCTGGCCACAGTCTTTGTGACTTTTGCACCATAGAAAACCCAACTGTTGAATTATACTGGCTAGGAAGAGGACTACCAACTGGCCCAGGGTAGAGGAGGGAGCATGGGACACTAACTAGATGTCTAGCTGGGAGTGGGCAGCTTTCAGTGAAGGGGCATGAGGCTGAGCCACAGAGGAATAGGACAGACCCTTCACAAAAGGGGCAGAATGGTGTGGACAAGGAGCTACTAAAAGGGATTTTTTTTAAATTTTATTTTATTTATTTTTTTTTTAGATGTTTGTTCAGGAATAGCCTGTGATTTATATGTGTTTGTATTGAATGATCCTTAGCACAGCCCTGCTAGTGATCACTAGCTTGTGGCTGCTGAACTGCATCCTTTGAACCTTTTGAAAGCTCTTTGTTTCCATGTCTCTGACATAGTGTTGTTGCTGCTCCTCTTGGAAGCCTGCGTGTCTTCTGTAGTTAATTTTTTTTTTTTTCTCTTGCCAAAGCCTGTTGACAGAAGGCCAGAGCTCTAACCTGCCTTTCTCAATCAATCCCAGCGGAAGTAAGAGGTGTTCAAAGCTGACCTTGAGGGTTTAGCAGAAGATATGTCCTGCTGATATACCTGAGCAGAGTACAGCCATTGCCTCTGTGGGATGCCAGCTTGTTTCTCTTGAGGATCTGGGGCAATTGGATTTGTGATAAACACATTCTCTTAATTGTTCATTTCCACTAAATCAAAGGTTCTTGTCCTGTTCTTAGAGCCCATCAACTGATGGGACCCCTGAAAACCTCTAATGTGCTGTGAAATGTGACTGAGGTTTTGTCCAGGATGGAATTTTCAGCGTGCAGTTTGACTGGGGTTGTAGGCATAATGTGTGTGGATCAGCACAAGTGTGTGAAACTCCCACTAGGAAATAAGAGATGCAGTTCTAGTCTAAGAGGAGAGGGTGGTGTGGAGTGAATCACAGGAGACAAACTTGTTGACTTTATTTGGGAGGAGGCTGAAAATGACAAACTGAAACAGAGATGGCAAGTCTAAAGTGGAACTGTTATAATTTCTTTGCTGTCTTCTGTACATCACTAAGGGTGGATTTTCCCCTGTTGCAGGGGAAAAAAAAAAAAAAAATTGGCTCTTGTCTTGAATGAGGAACAGCATGAACTCTGGGAAGCCAGTTGTTGCTTCAGGGATGAATTTGGCCCAGTGAATGTCACATTAGCACATTCCAAGAGCAAAATGCCCTTTCTGAAAATTTCTATTGATTTTTATGACAAATGAAATATTGCACAGTATGAACAGAAATGCATTATTTCCCTTCTGCAGAGATACTGCAAATTCTTTATAACACTGGTGGGACAGCTGCTGCAAGGGTTGAGTCATTTAAACATTGCAGGGGGGCTGATGGTAAATCTTAGACAAGGGAGTTTTAGAATTAAGATCTTTGTTGGATTCACCTGGGCTCAGATGGCTTGTGCTGAATGCACACCAAATAATTCTTCTCCTTTGCCAGGATTCTTGTGACCAAAGCACAGCTGATGTTGAGTGATTGCAGTGTGTGTAAGAGGATCAAATTATGTCACTTCTGTGTCCTTAATGTTGAGTTCTACCCTGTGCAACTTCATACTAGTAATGAAGTAGTTCTATATTAATATAATATTGCCAGGTATTCTTATCAGTGCAGATTGGATTTCATAACCTATACTACTGCATGGTACATATACTATGTACTGAGATCTGTTCTTATCTCTTCTCACACCATATCTTTCTATTGTGTAGTCCCTCAGTGTGCTAGATCTGATTGAAGCTATTGCTGGCACTGCAACAGATCTACAGCCTTGCTGAGACTAAGGTCACTGTTGCAGGCAAATGTGATCTAGCAGAACCTGACTGGTCTCATTCCCCTTCTTAAAGAAACTGAACTTCTCTAATCTCTTGCATTTCATCCCCACAGTGTATGGGTTTGGCAGTGACTCTGGCTCAGAGGTTTGTTGGGGAGGGAGGTCCCTGACATGTCTCTGAGTTGACTTGAGTTCTTAGTGGTTTAAAAGTTACTGCCCTGAACAACATTAGATTGATGGTGAAAACAGAGGGGAGAGTTTTTCATAGTTTTGCACATTCTAATGTTCCTTCTTTGGCACATTGTCTTCCAGCAAAATACCTTCTTGACTCTTCCTGCTGCTCTGAGTCTCTACTAGTTTCCAAGGATGCTGTGTGGACTGCCACATATACTGGCAGAGCTAAGTCACCAACTTGGTGATTTTTGTGAAACCATTTCCTTGTACGAAGTGGCTGTTGTTGGCCAGAGTCTTTTTGTCTCTTTTATGGCTAGGTGTTATCTAACTACTTGGTTCAAGTTTCTGAGAGGATGTGTTCAGCTAGGGAGGCACTCAAGGTGGTCAGACATTCAAGACAGACCATAATGCCTTCTTGTGTGTTGTTCTTGCACATTAAAAGCTTTAATGGGATTTCTGTCACTACACAAAACCAGCGCATCTCTGAGAATAGTATGCTGCTTGCTGAAAGCTTAGACACTTGAGGGAAATTCACTACAGCAGTATTTTATATCCAGAAATGCCAGCAAGCCTGTTATTTTGTGTATGCTCAGGTGTTCTTCCTGCACATCTCAAGACAGTTTCTAAGATTTATTGTGCAACAGATGTTAAACTTTATGCTCTTTAAGTTTCTGGTGTGTTTCTTGACCCTTGTGTAAATAACAGAGCTTTTTGTCATCTTCCTGTTCTTCTCATAAAGAAATCAAAGGCATGCCACGAAACTCTAGTACTGGAAGTTCAACAGCTGTCGTAACACTGGGAAGAGATTATTTTGAAAAGGGCGTGTTGCAGTGACAGTCCACTGAACATTGAAGTGTACTCCATGTACCTTGTCGTTCAACTTCTCTGATATACAAAGAGCAATTAGAATAATCACTATATATGATCTTCATTTTTCAGAAGCTATTTTGTAATACTTGCTTAGTCTACCAGTTTATTGCTGTTAAAGTAGGAGAAGCTTTAATGGCTGGGTTGCAGTCCATGCTTCATCCAAGCTGTGGAAACGGCAAGAGAGCAGAAAGAGGTAATTATGAGCAAAAAGTAGGATGTTATTAAATTAATAAGGCCTGTTTTGAAATTTCAGTGTGGTTTAATTGTTATACAGGAGCACTGTGGGTTATTGCACGCTTTCTCTCAGGTGTCAAGTCATGCAAATATTTACACATAAAGAAACAATGTATCCTTAAAAAAACCCCAAACCCTGACAAGTAATAATCTTCTGTATTGCTTGCAGCTGCTGTTGGCCTTAAGTGAAAGATACCAGGCTTTGTTTCAGGGCAGTGGTGCTTCAATGTATATTGAAGTCAGCTGTCAGGACAGAAGGAACTCAGGAGGCTTCATGAGACTTTGTGCAAGAGCATATGGAGAGGTATGATCAGTTAATGAGTTCACTTTGCTTGAATGAAGCACGTGACAGTTTCTTTTGTGTAAATTTAGTGCAAGCGTTGGTAGCTTTAGTTTGCATTGGAGCAGCAATGAAGTTGCACACTGAGATCAAAAGCTTAGTAAGTATTTTCTTGATTAGCAGAACTTCTGAATGCTGATGCTTTTTTTCCTTTGCATCAAAGCTGTGCTTTGTAACCCTGCTAGTAGCCAGGTAGCATTGAAGATTAGAAAAATAATAAATATACCTCAACATTTTTCACTTGCTTAGTTTTATTATGGTGCTCTATGTATGCTTATGAAAGTAAGTTATCAATAGCTTTGAATTTGGTTGGTGAAAGATATGCTGTGTCTAGGTGGGGAACAGGATATTATTTGCATACAGTTCTGATGGTACTTATTCTTTTAACTCAAACTTTAACTGAATTTACCTGAGCAGAGAATATCAAATGATAGGCTAATTGTAGGTGGTGGGCTATAACTTCTAGTGTCTTGAGGGCTATGGTAATTCTGAGTTTACATGAAGGTCTAAAAATTGCTGGGCTAAAGAACCTGCTGAGTTGTCAGAGAGGGATCACTTGTGACTAATAACCTCCAGGTGAAAGCAAGATTGCTAAAAGCCAGGATGAGTTTGCAAAAACAGTTGCTTTTTAAAAATGCATCCTAGATTCTTTTTCTACTGGCTCTACTAAACATAATAGTATTAAAATTTTCAGATTTTTCTTCAGATCAGAAGATAAGGTGGTGGTTTTGGTTTGTCTTCTGTGGGTTTTTTTTTTTTGTTTGTTTTTTTTTTTTTTTTTTTTTTGGTTGTCAGCAAATGCTGAATCGATGAAAATGAAAAACCTTTTGAGATGCTTTGTCAATATATCTGAAAACTGTTTGTCAATATACCCTGAAAAAATCCCTACTATTTTTGTAAATCATAAAGAGTTGATAGAAAGTGTTTTGATCTAGTCAGAAGGAAATAGGTATAGCTGGAAAAAGGTGAAATTTTGGTTAGAAACATCAACTTTTCTCTAAAACTGTATGGAAAATGGACTTGGAAACATTAAAAGGTCACTGGTCCATAAATGCAGTTTATCACTGTCCTGGTTGGAGTGAGAACAGAACTAACTCTGCTCAGTGACTTAACTTTTCAGGTCAGTTCTTCTAACTCACTGCACTGTCTGAAGTCAGCAGCCTGTTTTCACAGGCAGGGTCTGCTGCTGGCAGTGGTAACACCCCATGGTTAGAGTTACTACCAAGGGTTGGGGTGGTGCAGACCCGCCTGCTGCGGGGCCCAGGCTGGGACTCCCCTGGTGCCTACTCCACAGCATCTGTGGTGATGGAATTACCATCGGGGGGTTGGGTTCCATACTGGTTTTGTATCTATTTGTACATATTTATTTTTATTATTATTTTCATTAAAGCTGTTCTAGTTTCCTTTTCTAATCTCTAAGTCTCTCTCCCTTATTCCGTTTCTCTTCCCCTTTGCAGAGGGAGGGGGGTTAACAGAGAGAGCATCTGTTATAGGCCCTGGCCCTAAACCATGACAAGCACTATTAGAATTTCAGCTCTGTGGCTGTATTAAAAATCAAAGTAATCTAAATAGGTTTTTAAGAGCTGTCACACTGTACATAATATCTAGGAAGGGGAACCTTAGCTTTCTAGCTTTGAGTGAAAATGATTGAAATTTGTTTTCATCAAGTATAACTTAACATTTCATGATATACATTCATTAATGCACACAAAATCAATCATTCAGTGTACAACTCTATATATGCTGTGACAGGTGGCTGTGATGAATTGTATAAGGGAGAGGCTGAAAGAATTACTTGACTTTGTCTTCCAACCTCAGATTTGTCATGCTTGCTTCCATGCGGGAAGGTACAGTTGTATCAGAAGGTTAAGTGTCTGATCTTGGACAACATGATAAAGATACAGGTTTTGTAAGGGGCCTGAAATGAAACCAAGTATTTTATTTTTATTTTTTCAACTTTGTAATTGAGCTTGCTCTTTGAGAGAGCAGAGTGATGACACTTGGCTGCATTTACAGAAACATCTGATGTCTCAGCAGGTGTGTATTTAGTGTGAGATGGGAAAGAGGTTATTTCTTCTGTCTCTTCCCCACACCCCTTTATGTTAAACAGTGACAGTTATATTCAGTCTTCCTTGTAGATAACTTTCTAAACTGGTGATTATTTTAATTATTGAATTAGATGCTTTTTTTTCTGATCTCTCTAGTAGACTTGCATGTTGAGATGTAGTACCCCTCAGCTGGACAGAGACTTCTACCTAAAGCCCCACCAGCAGCATAAGGTGTGATTCTGTTGTGCAGCTAGCATCACTGGTGTCTGTCTCTGACACAGCTTGGAGATGTTGACTCTTAAGTGGCCCCAGAAAAAGTTTTTTGGATATTTTCTTTAAAATAATCCAATAAAATGGACACACATTTAAAACAGTTTGCTGCTGAACTGGGGAAACAGTATTGTAGAGACACGGGCAATATGTTTTCAAGGAGTTAGTGGTTTTTTGGAAAGATGGAAGGGGAGAAGCAGCATAGTGCTCATGTGTCATCCACTGAACAATCCTTCAGTCTGCAGTATGGAGGAGTCATGTGCAGTGCAGTCAAGGAGGGCTTGAAAGTCCTCTGTATATATTCACCAGTAGTTAAAAGTATTCTAGGTCAGGATGGAACATTACAAATTAGTATTTACTAGCCTGTGTTCTTGTAAACTGCTGTGGCACACCTGAAATGTGGAGAGTAGGCTGATGAGCAGAATAAATAATTCTTAAGCCTTTGTAAAGGTTTTACGCAAACAGAAATACCATGTATCTACATTGCAGCCACTGATGCAGATCTTGCAGTGTTAAACTTTGAATGTACATTATTCGATTAATCTTTTTCCTACAACAAATTTGTGAAAATATGACATGTCTGCATCTATCTTTCTGTCACCTCGTGGCTTGGTGATGATTGACACTTAAATGTTAATGCCCAGAAAAGATAGAGATTAGATGGAGCATATTGCTCTAATCTGTAGGGAGGGTTACTCATGAAAACTTGATTGTTTTACATAATCCTATCTAAATGCCTCCTAAGGTAAAGTAGGATTATAGTTAATATGGTTTTGTGATTCTCTCCTTATTTAAGAGATCCTTGCCTTTTTATATAGTACTTTAGCTAACAACTACTCCATCTGTTTTTTTTTTGACTCTGAGATGTTGTTTACACTTACACAATGGCATTTTAATGTCAGATCGTGTGGAAGAGCACCTATGTGTATAAAGTAACTTGAGCCCCTCGAAGAGGTAACGTGTAAGGTATTGGGGATACTGCAAAATAAATGCACCTGCACTGAAGTTTTCCCATCCTCTAGACTGTGACAGATGATGCCTCTTCCTCAATTTCTGCTGTTACTGGAAATCTTGAGATTGTCTTAAATCATGTGTTTGGTTTGGTGGTGGGTTTTTTATTTTGATTTTTTTGTTTGTTTGTTTGTTTTCTTCCCCTCTTTCTCTCTCTCTAAACTTTGAAGGCTGTTGTGTTTGTCTTTTGCCATGAGATGTTTGACATAAAGAATGCTTGGCCCTCTTGTGCTGCCTCCTGACTCTCATGGATGGAGATTAGAGAACTTCAAACCTGAATATCCCCCTTGCTTCCAGGAAAGAGTGTAAAATCCCAGTCTTACTCTGAGGCAGGGGAAGATCAATAGCATCTAGAAGGCCTTGTAAAGAGGAATGGAAAGTATTTGAGGAAATAACAGGCAAATTTAGTGTCCACTAGACAAGCAGTTTCATTGCTCTGAGGAAAATCTATGACAAACAGCAGTAAAAGCACTTGCCTGAGTAGGACAAAGGTGAACCAAAGGGATTTTCTGCAGTGTTTTGGAGCTTGTCTGTTGCCTGGGAGAAGGAAGGGTGTTGACTGGCAGTCATTAGGATAATGGAGTTGGTGACAGAGACTGGCCTACCCAACCCACAGGTAGTGATATCTAGTTCAGTAACACTTGTCCAAGCTTCCAAGGTAAAGGCAGTGTACAAATGAGTAAGCAAGTGCCTTTTTCTTTATGTTTTTTTTTTTTTTTTTTTCCTCAAGTTTTATGTTTCTGGGTGAAAGAATGAATGTGTGTGTTTGTTGGTGTTTGTTGTTTGTGATGTGATTGGTGTTTGTGTGGTGGTTTTTGTTTTGTGTTTTAATTGTGTGTGTGGTTTTGGTTGTTTTTTGATTGTTTTTCACAAGTTGGATGAGTGACTGTAGGCAGTAAGATAAAAGCTGTCACTCAAGGTATTACCTGGAGGCTCCAGTGCTCTCTGGGATTATGCAAGATGCTTCTCTGCAAAATGGTAAAGGCAGGAGTCTTTACGTGCTGGAAGCAGACACCAGCAGTTTTTAGAGCAAACAAAGCCTTAGAAAAATGAAACAGCTGTGGTGCAGGAGAACACCTTCTGTGAGTTTGAGACTGTCCTGTAAAAATGGAAAACAAGCAAACAAAAACCAGTCAACCAGCCTAGAGTCAGCATGCTATAGGCTGCAGGCAGCATCGTTTGAATGTCTGACATTCCCACAGGATTCAGGCAAATTTAAAATTAGTGTAAAATCTACCTGAGTTTTTGAGATTCCCTAGAGAATGAATGATTACTTGTGTTCTGCTGACTTGAATTTATTTTTCCCTCTTGGACCAGTCAAATCCTGGAAACTGAGGTTGCTTTTGAGTTTGTTTCAATGCAGGTTGGGAGGAAGGAGGAGAAACTTTCTGTTTTTTACAGTGACTTGAGAGTTGCCTTTAGACTATCACCCAGCACTGTTGTGAGGAAATTGAGATATGCTTATGTGAAATTTTAACCCAGGGAGCATTTGTTTGCCTTTTATATTTAAAATGTACTAGGGTTGCATCCCAGCTGTATGGTTGTGCAAGGTAAAAGTAGAAGAATGTAACAAATTAGATTCTTCTTAATCTGCACCAACCATGTCCTGGTTTCCAAAACGATGCCTATGCAAGTCAACAAACCAGACCCCCTTTTAAAAACAAACAAAACCCCCCAAAACAACAACAATAATAAACCAACAAAACCAGCAACAAACAAACAAAACCCACAATCAAAAACAACAACAAACCTCAAAACCTAAATGACAACTCCACACACCCCCATCCCCCATCGAACCCACAGTATACCTAAAAGAAAAGGTATGAGCAGAAAAAGGCCGCATCATATGGATGAGATTAGCTGGTAATTAAAAAGCCAACCAATTTGAGTTAAGAGGTGGATTAATTAGATAAAACACCAGGAAATCTAATTTACTCAGCAATTTATTTTTAATCCAAGTCAAGAAGTTTTTATCATAGCTTCTATGAAGCTTGTAGGAGCCCAGTCGGATTTAATTATACTCCTGTGTAATGACCCACATTAAGTTTTATGCATGTTATAATTTATTTTATTTATAAATAGATGTACACTTAAGATCTAAAGAGAGTATCAAGACCATTTGTTTGGTAGTTTTGATGCATTAATACTGAAATTGCAAAGGGAGGCAAAACTTTAGATTTTTATCCCCAAAACACAGCTGGTGACCTAAAGAGTGAATTTTCTTAATTCCCTTCCATATATTAAAAATGTTTGGTTGGGGTGGTTTTTGTGTTGTGTGTTTGTGGTTTGGTGGCATCAGAACTATCCTTTTACCACTGGGTACTTCCTTCTTTATGGAAGGTGGACAGGCAGCAAGTTGAGTGTGCTTTGAAAGCTGATTGTCCTGAACACTCTCCTTAACAGATGCTTTAGAAAATGCACATATCCAAAATTAAAACTGCATATACTGAAACAGTGTACTAGTGAAGACTCTGCAGGTAAACAGATTTGTGTGCGATTAGATGAATCTGTGCAATAATTAGAAGCTTTGTAATATGAGTGCACGGGCACAGTTTTGAGTGTCCCCATATGACTGTGGTTAACTGCCTTGTGTAAACAGTCTAATCTAGCATTCATTCAGCTTTATCTTATTTTATGAAAGTACATGAAGACTAAGCACCTTCAGGCCTTGCTTGTAGGATTTTCCACAGTGATGATTAGAAGGGTTTATTCACTTCCTCCCATATACCCCACTGTAGGGCATGTGCCCGAAGTCACGCATTGGGTCTAAACGCTCTGACACCTGCAGCTCCAGTCAGCCTGGGTGTCCATGTAGTAATTTCATGTTTTAACTGATGCACTTAAGGGGTGGAAAACTCAACTGGATACACTTTTCCAATGTGCATCTGTATAAACTAAGTAACTTGGCTTTGAAGAATGTATAGAAGACTGGAAATACAGAGTCTTATAACTCTCTTTATAAAAAACCCAACATCCTAAACTAGTTCTGTTGCAAGGACTAAAAAATAGAAACTGATAGCTTTCTTATTGTCTGTGCTCTGAAATTTTAAAAGCGGGGAGTCAAGTGGATCTACTGCAATTAGAACTAGATTTTTGGGGTTTTTTTTCAAGAGAAGATATTTACTGAAGAATGCATTCTATGGAGACAAATCACTTAAACTCAGGCTGCATTTTTTTTCAGACATAATACAGTATTTCCAAAAGTGTCAGAAAAAATTTCAGAAATGTTGAGTGTTAAAATTTTGAAATAAATGCTTGCACTTAAGCTATTCTTAAACCTCTAGTCCCCAAAAGTCCCTTCATCCAGATTTCAACTACTGTCTTTACTGTAAAGAGTACTATTTGTTTTAAAACTACATTTATGCTGCTGTTTGCCAGTTTCAGAATCTTTCATTCAGAAATTCCTAACGGCCTCCTTTGATCTCCAGTTGTATGATGTGACAGTTCAGTAAATGCAGCTGTATGTGAGCACCCAGATGTTTTCTTTAGATGATTTCTAGCCTTCACCTTCTGAATTTGTGGCATGTGGGCAGGTCGTGCTCTCTGAATTACACGTGTGCTTTGTATAAAGGAGAAGCTGTAAGTAGTACTGCTGCAGAAATTGCTTATGCAGTCTGTCTTACTTAGACAACCAGCCAAAGGAACTTAGAATAAGGGCATTCGAAAATAACACTTTGTTCCCATAAGATTATTTGTGAAACATATCACTGCATGTACTATAATTATGATGGGCACAGTATGTCTGACACTACATTCTGCTTCAAGATCTAAGACTAGTGGTTCAAAAGTGCAAATCATCCACAGACTGAGAGGAAAAATAAGATTTTTTTTTTTTTTTTTTTCAGAAAATCTTATATTCTAAGACCTTAGAAACTGTAAGAAAAACTTAGAATTGGAACTTCCTAAAGAGAAGTTAATTGCACAAAGAAAATGTAATTTCATAGCCAGCTGAGATGGATGATAACATTAACCAGAAGACTTTCATTATTCAGTGGTGAAATGAAACCAGCAAATGTAAATCAGACTGAGAGAAGTAGGAAATAAAAGTTAATAAGTGTAAATGAAAGGTTAAACTGTTAAGAAAATATTAAAGGAAAGATACAGAAGGGAAAAGAGAAGCAGAAGAGGAGAGTCCTTCAGTGGTGAGTGGTAAAAGCAATGAGTTTTATGTTTCTAGGAAAAGAACAGTTGTAAGCAGAATTTTGGGAATTTGTATAACTTCTAATAAGAATGCATAAAGCTAAAAGCTCTTGGGGAAATATCAGTCCTATAAGTAGAAGAATTTAATTAAAGTCCACGTACATGACTTTATAGAAAATAACCCTCGGCAAACCTAGAGCTTTCTCCCGAGATTACAAGTTTTGATAGAATTGCATTAATTTAACTTCCACAAACTCTTTAAAGATACTTGGTTTAGAAGTCCGTGGTTTTTAATTCTTAAACATATGGATTAGGAATGGGCAAACTGACTAATCTTAAAGGTAGATGCCAACAGGACATCACTTGCTTGGTGTAGGGCATGTGGGTCATGTTCTTAGACCTGATGATCTATGGGTGGTGGGTGTTTTTGTGTGTGGTTTTTTGTTTTGTTTTGTTTCTTTTTTTTTATTATTATTTTTATTTTTTTAATTTTTTTTATTTTTTTTTTTCAGTGATTGCACAGAAACATAAAAGTTTCCTAGTATTGTTTGGGTTTGACACGTGAGTTAAGGCAGCACTAAACCAAGCAGGATTTTTTTCCACATCCAGTGCAGCCTAAGTTTGTACATGAGCTGTGATAGATGTTGAATGAAATGCATTCCCTGGAGGAAAAAAGTCCAGCAGGGACTCCTGGGAGAGGAATATACTGGCCAATGGAGAGTTGTGTAGTACCCCAGTGCAACTGGAACAAATGGGACTCTGAGCAATAATGAGCAGGGCTTTGAAGAAACTAGAGGCAGACATCTATCTGTTGCAGGTAGTCCTGGAGACTTTTAAAATGAAGTTTGCAAAATTAGAGGGTATGGAAAAGATCTCTAAAAGTGTTTTTGGTGGTTTCAGAATGTGTCTTTGTCCTGGTTTGAGTGAGAACAGAAGTAACTCTGTTCAGTGACTTTACTTTTCAGCTCAGTTCTTCTAACTCACTGCACTGTCTGAAGTCAGCAGCCTGTTTTCACAGGCAG
>JANHGN010019462.1:0-15053 GCA_024605025.1 Megaceryle maxima | reverse complement strand
CAAAAAAACAAAAAAAACCCCCAAACAAACAAACAAAAAAAACCCCCCAAAAAACAAAAACAAAAACAAAAAAAAAAAAACCAAAAAACCCCCAAACTTAAGTTACATCCATTGTGCATACATTTGAAATTTGATCGTTTTGTAGTCTGTGTTGGTAGATCCACTTTTAAGGCATTGTGCCCAGTTTAATGTTACTTGCATTTATTTGTAGTGAGTTGCCTGCAAGGTTTCTAGAAATCTTTGAAAATTTTCTGTGAGGTTGATTTTTCAAAATGTATTTAAAAAATGTCATGTGAATGTTTAATAGCTCTTTATGGTGAGTTCAGAAATATTGTAAAGGAATCCAAGCACAGTTTTTTTTTAAGATCTTATGTCGTAAACAGTCTTTGGACAAACTACCTTTACAAAAAATACTGGGAACACTTTCTGCAGAGAATGCGATCAGTTTGTAACATGCTTAATAGCATATTTTTCACTTAAACCCATGAAATATAAATCAGTCTCTCAAAAGTTGTATTGTAGATAAGAATTTAGATAGCAGAAGTTCTGTACATTTGTTGAGTGTTTCGAGAGTATAAAGAGTCTTCACTAAAATAAAAACAAAATAAAAAGAAGGGTTTTTTATGTGTAATATTTTTAATCATGGTGGAATTAAATTTCTCAGTAAGGTTTAGATTCAAATTATCATAACAAGCGATATTGTGGGTGAAGAAGAAAAATTAACTGGAGACGTAGATCATACTTGTTTCTCATTATATCATGGCTATTCAGTGCATCCAAAGTCCAAGCAAACTCTTTTCTCTATATCTCAAGTGTATAAAAGTTACTTGCGAAGAACACTTTATGAAGAGAATCTCAATATTCACTGTTTCTAGTCTGAAGCATGATAATTAGGTTTTAAAAAAATAAATAAAAAAGAAAAGGTTTTTAGTGATTTACAGCATCACTTGAATATTACTTTTCAGACCCTGTCTTTGACTGAATTACATTTTATAGCTTACTGTAAAAAGAAATCTCCTTTTTCCATTTTTCATACTAGCTGTCTTGATTTAGTGCTGATATAATGGCCTTCTTCAGAACAAAGCATTTCAAAGAGTTTCCTAAGCACTTTATTTTAGGTGTAGAGTTTGGAGCTAATATATTAGTACTAATGAAAGCAATTTTGCCTTTGTAACTTTTATGAGTAAATCAGATGGTTACAGTGCCCAATTAGGATTTCTGTACTGTTCTTTTCTTATGTAAGACAGAGGAATGATTGCATCTTCTTCGTGTTTGTGTCATAATTTTCTTCATAAAACTAGTACAGTGGATGCCGATAAGACTTGTTTTTTGGATTATAATTAGTATCAGGTGGAATCAACCCAATCTTCTTGAATTATCTGTTTTCTTTCATATTCATCCCTATCCTTAAGACAAAATGTCCTCTGCTTTCCACACTGTCATGAAAATGTCAGAGACAAAGGAAGTCTTGGTAGTGTTTTAGTCCCAGAAGTATGGTGATGTACACAGGTGAAAAGTTATGTGGTTTTCAGTTAAATGTGCTAGAGATTAGTTCTCTTACCTGTGATTCCTGTTAGGGATAGTATTAATGGTTATAGTCTGAGCTACATTCCGCCTTTGAGAAGGAAAAGAATTTTTTTTTTTTTTTAAATAGAAGTCCATAGGTTTTAGAGAGAACCTTTCGTGTATTCTTTGCTTATTTTTTGTCCACATTGCTGCAGTAATGTTTTTATTTAAATAGTGTATCAGAAACAAGAATAGTGTTTATGCAGATGTGGCTTGTCAGTTGAGAAATTATCTGATTAGTATAGAATATCTTGATTTATGATAATACTGGATTACTAATTACATTTTTATTTTCAGTATTCCATAAGTCATTGGGAATAGAGTAAGTAGTTTTTTGCTGTATTTATCTAGCAAACAGAGGATAAAAGAAATAGTATGTTCACACACTCTGACCAGATACTGTGCTATATTTGCATGAAATTCTCATTGAGTTTACTGAATCATTGGGGATGTTATTTTCTAAGTTGCAATAATAAAAGATAATGAAGTAAG
This sequence comes from Megaceryle maxima, assembly GCA_024605025.1. Taxonomy (NCBI): domain Eukaryota; kingdom Metazoa; phylum Chordata; class Aves; order Coraciiformes; family Cerylidae; genus Megaceryle; species Megaceryle maxima. Next base: position 12,995 of record JANHGN010019462.1, on the reverse strand, counting down.
TATCAACTGCTCAGTCAACAGTACTTCACTGTGCCTCTCTTATTCCTTTCCAAACTTAAAAACCATTATTAGTAATACTAAGCTATTTATTAAAATAGAACATGATTAAATCTCTCTGAAATGATTTACTGTGTGTTTTCATTTACCACTTCTGCAAAGCCTGTTTTACTTTTTACTTCAGTTGTTTACTGAATGTTTTTTCCTCTTCAAAACTTTAATTCCATCGTAGCTACTGTTTTAGGCATGGTAACATATTTATTTCATATATATTAAAACTTACCCATATATTGATTAAAATTCTCACCATGCATGTGGGCTTAGGAAAAGGTAGTATAAAAGATGGGTAAAAGAAATTTGTTACAAACCGATTTTTATTATAAAGGAGCTTGTACTTACTTCCTAAGGACTAGGAAGCCTCATAACTTTATTCTTTTGAACTCTGCTTTGGAAACAAGCATTTCTCAGTTATTAGGAGTCTTACCTGTGTTGAAGATGCGTTTCTGTCTTCCTTTAATTGTAGTGGTTATTTCCACCTGTCTTTTTGTGCTCAGAAGCTTTTCTCCCTTAAAGTGAGAAAAGTGGTACTGGGAATCCCCATGTAGTGTTATCATATTTTAAAAATCAAAAAAATGTCATAACAATAATACAACATTTTCAAATGAAGCAACTAAATAAGATCTTCATGCATATGAAAATTGCACTTGTGAGGTGGAAAGGTGCATCTGTTCTGCTGTTGCATGGCTTTAACCCCAAGGCTGACATAAAATGTGTGTATCAAAAGATCTTGACACAGCTGAAGCCAGAGCTGTAATTTTTCCTGTGTCAGCAGTGGCTTGTCAGACTCCTTGACTCAAAACTTTCAGTGGAGTCTAACATGAGAAAGTATGTTCAGACAGGACTCCAACCACTCTGAACAAAAAAACCCATACAGCTCCCTTTCAGTTTGAACAGGTAAATGATGATTGTCATTGCAGTTGTATTTCACTGTCAGAAACATGTTTTGAGGAGAGTTTTGTTTTTTTTTTTTAATTATTATTTATTTTTATATATAGTGTGGATGGTTACAGGGACTAAGGGAAGAAGCTGAAGAAGAGGGAAGGGGTTTTACAAATGACAACCTCAGTTTTCCGCCAGGATGCTTCTTTTGATTTTGTTGGTTTTGCTGCAATTCTGCAAGCTTCTGGAAATAAATGAATACTTCTACAGAAGTGTGATTGCAATGCAAAAAAAAAAAAAAAACCTTTTAAAATCATCTTTAGGGGAAAAATTACTTCCCTAATTATAAGTGGCTTTTCAAACGTAAGTTGTGATATTGTTCAGTGTCCTCTATCTTTCTTGTTCCCTTTCTCTTTTCCTTTTTTCTTTTTGATTTGTGACCATAAGTACTTAGAAGAAAAAAAAGTAGTTTTCTTTGTAATCTGTTTATTACCTTATTTTTACCTTGTTAGAATAAAATCAAATAAAGTTTTGGGGTTCTTGACTAGTGTGTTCTGCTTGGAAGGACCCATGAAACAGTGGCTTCAAACTGCAGTAAATATTGACTAGGTCTCTGAGCTGAGCCTTGCTTAAAGCTCACTCTGAAGACTTGAAAGGATCTTATTGTTTCTTCTCAGTCAGCACTTCATAGCCAAGGCTAAAATATGCATGTGTTAGAACAAGAAGAAAGGCAGTGGGGAAAATTAAAGAGTCAACACAGCTGAAGGTAGTGGTTAGTGCAGAGAAGAGGGAAGCCTCCAACAAAAAGGGAGCAAGGACTTGCTGTGGGTTGCATAAAGCTTTGCAGAAGTGGAGTGTCCAATACCATCCACCATCTTGCTATATAAAGGGCTAGATGAATGTAGCCTTAGCATCATTTAGGGAGGATGTGAAGAAAGGATACCAAGTTTTTCCTTCAGGGGATGGTTCCTGCCAAAGGTTCTGCAGTCCTTTGTGAACAGCTAGTCAATGAAGGTGGTTTCTTGGGCAACTGTCTATCCATCAGCCTCAGAGCTATGATAGATAAAGCATTTTGGAGAGTTTAACTGCTGCTGTTCTGTTCCATGTAGTTGTCTTGCTGTGCAGAAGGAAGGCAAGATGGAAGAGGATGTACTTAAATTAGGCTATCACTTTTTATTAATTTACTTGGTAACAGCTTGGCAATAAAACACAGACTGCAGATTGTTGTGCTTTCCTTGGCTAGGCCATCCTCCTTGGAGAAGCTTCTGCTAGCCAGTGCCAGGCACGTGATGGACCCTTGCTCAAAGGCAGGATGGGGAGCTGCCTCATCTGTTCATAACCTCCTGTCCCCTTTCTGTTTTCCTTAGGAGTGTTTTTTCTTAAATTCCTTTCAAATTCTTTTTTGCAAGGATATTTCACCTCTTCATAGGATGAGTATTTGTGTTTGATTGGGTGGGTAATACTGCCTACTACATTACATTCACATGAACCAAATCCCTATATACATAAAGATCACTGACTTGCTGTGATGAAAGTGAAATTCATCTCACCAGGCTACCTAGCTCCCTCCCTCCGTCCCTTCCCACCCAAGAAAGCCTTTAAAGAAAATTGTGATTAACGTTGTACCTGCTGCCAGTCTTAAAAAAAAAAAAAAAAAATCTGCTGATTCATTTTTGCTTCTAGATGGGTGCTCTTTGAATGTGATGAAAGAGATGTGTCTCACACATTTCACAATGGTCAGGTGTCCTCCTTCTTTTCTATTTTGTCTCAGTTACGTTCTCCAGTCCCTCCTGTCCATCAGTCTAGAAGATGTAAAGGAACTTCAAAGGACCCATGACCTCCATTTCTCCCCAGTTTTTTGACAAAGCCTTCCTTTTTATATTTAAGATTACAGAAATGGCAGTGTATCTGTCTCATTATTGTAAAGCATATTGGGATATTTTGAATATGAAAGGAGCTGTATAAAAGCAAATACTGTTTACTCTTTTTAGATGGGAATACGATTGTCTTGTTACTGCACTGCTTCTTTGTCTAGGAAGAAGTGCTTGACACTGCTAGTAACGAGTTTGCACTGTGTTTGCTTGCACCCTGTATCAGCAGGAAGAAATCCAGTTTTTAGGGGTGGGGTAGGAGAAGTTGAAACAAAGATGGGAATTACCTGAAATATGAATACACTGTTCATAAGAAACTTAAAGTACAGTGCCTTAAAGCTAGCAAAATCATTGGTTTTCAATCTGATAGATAGCAGTACTACTTCAAAGCTAGAAAAAATGACTTTTGTTAAGTAGTCAACACATTATTATAAATAGCTGTGGAACAATGGAATGGCATTTTAGTTATCCAGGATTTTCATTTCACTAGAGATCAGCTGATTTGGTGTGTAGAATAGTTAAGAATATAAAATCTGTTAGGTTGAAGTAGATTCCTGCACACTCCTCGCAAACATTTTTTTCCCTTTTTTCCCCTAATGAGAAGAATACTCTATGTAAATATTGCATGCTATTCACCAGATCCTGTTCAAGTTCCTTTATCTGTTCTGAAGACAGAAACATGTAGTTGAGGCATTTATAGTTGTGATACAGAGGAAGGTTTATGAATTGATTTATTTTTTCCTGCAGTGAATCTGTTTTCCTTTCTTTCAACTAGTATTTTAAACACATAACAGATTTACATCCTGTTAGTTTTCAATTTTAACCATTACTTATGTTTTCTTCTGTCCTGGAATTTAAACCAACAGCTGGAAAGTATATTTTACTGAAAAGCACTGTATCACAAACACCAACTTGGAAAAGTTAAACATCATTAGAAATATTTTTTGTGTATGCCTTGAATGCAAAGTGACTTTCAATAAAGCCAGTGTAAGGAAACAAGTAACCAGACTCTTGTCTAAGCACTTTTCTTGCCTTTTTTAATAACCTTATTTGTGTGTATGCCTCCATTCTGTCTTCCTTACCTAACACAATAATTTTAATATTATGATGAATAGTTTACAGACAGGAAAAATCAGAGTTACTGTTTCTGCAACATAGGAACACTTCTTTGTTACGTGAACCATAAGATTTTTATTTTAACCTTAAAGCATGTGTATATTAGTTAGCATAAAATGCCTGCATTTTTGAATCATTTATTGTTCAGACCGGAAAACAACATATTGTACATGTTTTCCCTCTTCTAACTGTAAAATTAAGTGCGGAGTTGTTTTTTTGTACTTGCCGAATCGACTATTCTGAATGACACTTATTTTTTATTTAACTGGCTTTTATTAACAAATAATGACCAATCAAAACTGTAATGTATTTATGTCCTCTTTATTCTGTCTCATACTAAAACAAGCTCATAAATCATGTACCTTCACAACTGTAGTTGATATTTCAACTGTAACCATGAGTTTTTTAGAAAGCTTGTAAGTGTTGGTAGACAAACTGTCTAAATATTTTTTTTGTCTCTGTAATGCTGTGTTTGCCTGACAGCTTCACAATGCAGCTTTATTTTGTACACTAACATTCTGACCACCTTTTTTCCCATTTAGCAGAAGGGAATGTGAAAAACAGGCAGTTGTTGGTACTTACCTCTGCACTGAGTGGCACCTGTTTTCTTTAAACTTTTTTGATTATTTTATTCTGTAAATATCTACCTGAATTTCAAATGAGTGCACTAACTGGACCATATTAATGCAAAATATTATCCTTCATATGCAATCTTGCTCACTGTTTCTCTTAGAAGCTTTAGATTTATCTTTCCTGTTTTATGATAACAAAATTTTATGATTTAATAGTCACAAGACTGAAATTTTTTGTGTGTGTGTGTTTTTTTTTTTGTTTAGCTTTGTGGGCTTTTTGTTTGTTTGTTTTTCATTTTTTAAGTGTGTGTTTTTGTTTTGTTTTGATTTGGTTTAAATCTAATTCTATCAGTATTTTCTTAAAAGAACTTAAAGAATGAAAAAATTGTAAGGGCTGGGAGTTGAATTTCTCCAACACACTTCTCAAGAAGAGTCTTTTTAATTTATAGTAGGAGTCTGCAGAGAACAAAATAAAATCACACAAAGACCTGTTAGGCATGTCTTCATGAAGACTGAAGCAAAGGATGCAGGGCCAGGCGTCAACATAGTTACACTGCCTAGTGCACTGCTAACCATTTACGCCTTTCACATTGAAAAAGACCTGCTTGAGAACAAAGAAAAGCCCCTGTCATGCTTGCAGGTACTGATTTTCAGTACAGCTTCACTGTAATCAGTTTCCTGTTTTGATTGGAACAGCCTGTTTCCTATGGTAGTGTAGCCTTTCGATTAATTAATTGAATGTGATGTATAGTTGTTCTCCTAGAACACAGGATTTGTGCCCAGTGAGTCCGTTGCTTTAGATAGATTAATCAGGGATGTACATGACCTCTTAACTGAACACAGTTCATGTGTCTTTGTCTCCCGTGTTTCGGATTCAGAAGGGAGTTGAATTTTGTATTCTATATTTGTCTCTGAACCAGAATCTGCACTGACTTGTTCATTTGTGACTAATGAGAAATGTAGAATTGAGGTTTAGCATAACTAAACTTAACTTGATCAGTCAGAAACAATACCAAATAATGTTACTGTAATTGGGCAACATAATTTTATTTTTTGACAATCTGAGTTTCACTGATATATTTTGATTGTAATGATAAGATAAATTAGGACATGAAATTCAGGACAATATAGAGGTGTTTATTTTTGTTATGATATATTTCAATTACTCTTAGGAAGGATTACTGGAATTGCTGCTTTTGTCCACACTGATATCTGTGTATATCCTACATGTATATTTCATATTTCAATTAAAAAAAATAGTTGTGATTCAACACCAGTGAAATAAAAGCATTTCTTACCAAACTGTTACGTCTAATCCAGTTTCCTTCTATTTGTCTTTATTCTTCACATATGTGTGGTATGCATTACTTCCTTATTTCTCATCTGACATAGAAGTTTTAATGTTATGTTTGTCATTTTACAGACAGGAAAATTCAGGATGTATCAGTGAAAGTACCTTTTGAAGCATTAAAATTTGCTTCTTTATAGTGCAAGGTCTACAAGATTCATGGACATTTTCTTTTGCATGATTACTTATCCTATTGTAAAGTATTTGAGTGGCTGTACCAAACAAGACATAACAACATATGTACCAAACAAGGCATAAGAACGTATGAACTCCACGGGTTCCTGACAATCTCCATTGTAGTTTGTAGTCTCTTATCTGAATTAAAAGTTTGGAACACAGGATTTTTTTTGTCCTTTTGTAAACAGAACATGAAAATGCTTTTTTAATCTCTGTGGATGTTAGATTAGAACCCAAATCATCCTTAAGAAGAAAATGCCTTGAAAGAATATTTCCCAGTTTGACACAAGGATTCTAGCTAAAAGCTGCAGTAACTGCCTTGTGGAGCATAGGAATCTGTACGTTTTACAGTGATCTGTGTGAGTTTCAGCAGATGAAAGTCATGATATCTGGTGTAGCACTCAACCTTAATGTAGAATAAAGAATATTATACAGACTCATATATGTATATTTATGCATAAGAGTTACTTTTTTGGGTAACATTTTTGAAAAAATGTCCTGAAATTTTGGTCTAATACCTGTAAATATACTTCAAACTTGTAATGTAAGTGCCTGTCTCATCAGGCACTTCTCTAAAGAACAGGGACATTGTGGCATTTTAGAAAAGTAAGAAACGCTGGAGGGCTGGTTTTATTTGTATTAACTGAGATATTGTGAGGTTTTCTGCTTAAAATAAACATATTTTGTAACTTTGTCTTAAATAGTCAGGAAACAGGTAAAACTCATTTGATTTTCAGTCTTTACTTGAGCAATCAACCTCTGACATACTGGGAAAAATATTTTCAGAAATGGATCTTGCAAATACAATACCTCAAAATACAAAATCTGTAATTTTCAGCTGGAGATCAGATGTATCATTCTATCCGTAAGGCCTTACATGATGAATTACATTCATTCATTCATAGCATTTAAGAAACCAAATACATGTAATGGCTTTCAACTTTATTAATGCAGCATTTTTAAATTTTGGACTCTAGAATATTTTTTTAAACCCTGTTTAAATTATAGCAGTTTCTGAAGATATGAAAATTGCACATTCAATTTCAATGGTGAGATCTTTTTTGTACTAAAATGTAGTGACTGACCAGTTTACAGTCTTCATTTTCCACAGCCTCCATTTTCCAGATGGGTGTTCAACAGTGCCTTTCCAACAGCTTCTTTATATAATTGCTGAAATGAGAGAAATCTTTCACTTAACTTGGTGAATTATAAAGCACACCCACAAAAATCCCTGCAGCTTGGAAGGGTTAAAGATTTTCATAAAGGTTAATAGAAAATAAAGAGGTATAGCAATGTAGTGTTTGTTTGAAGAATTTGAGCCAAGGTGTCCATTTATCTCTAATGGAGGATGACAACGAAGGATTTAAGAAAGTCATCCCACTTATTGTCTCCAACACAAAACCCTTTCGCCTGTGTCTTTCAACTTGCTTCACCACTTCTGAAGAAGCAATAGGCAAAGTGCTGAATTTTTATTAATCAGCTTAACCTAATGAGATGAAAAGACCTTTTCAGAATTATAGGGTGAAAGATATGCACATACACAGAAAAGTGGTTTTGAATTCTTTTGCATCTAGAAATGTTCTTCATACCAGCTGGGAAAAAGCAGATCAGTTCTTCTTCGGTCTTCCTCACCTGCCTTCCTTGTTTTAGATCCTAAATTTTCTACCTAATTTTAGACTTAATTTTAGATCTTCTGTAAGCGTATGTAAGAGTTGTTTCCCCACTTCCCCACCCCTTCTGGAACAAGTAAAAGGAAGAAGACTTAATGTGGGTTTGGGGTGGAGATATCTTTGGGAACTGAGGGAAGAAAGCCTAAGCTGATAAAACGTGACTCTTTTGATGGGGGCCCTGTTTGGATAACTTGCTTCTTCTAAATTCGTCTTTTTTTCGTCCCTCTCCCCCAGCTCCCTCTCCTTTTCTCTTTCTTGTCAAGCCCACTTCATAAACGGTAGCAGCTGGAGATCTTTTTAGTGGCATTCAGGGATTACTGCCCTTCAGGATTTTAATAAGCCTTGCTGCCTGAAATGCCTGTGAGGGTGCTCTCTGAGACAATTGCCATTCAGGGCCGGGATTGAGACCCCTTCATGGCCCAGATGGCCAGGGAGCTGTGCACGGGCAGATAGCATTCCCCAAACAACAGATCACTGGAGCAAAGAGAGTGCTTTGCTTTTTCTCTCTCTCTCTCTTTTTTTTTTTTTTTTTTTTTTTTTTTTTCCCCTGCTTGGTTAAGATGAAGAGTGCAGAGAAGGAGAAAAGGAAGCAAATAAGGGGTTCTCTCACTCTACAGCTAATCAAAGATAAGTTTGCTCATCCTCCTATACATAACTGGATTTAAACTGTGACCTCTTAAGAACTGCAATTTGAGGTTAAATATTCCTATTCACTGTAAAGCAGCTGCTCTTTGTAATTTAAAAACACAATACCCCTGATTATGAGTATTTATTAGCTGCCTCCGCAGGAAAAAATAACCTGCAAAGTGCTAGAACAAGATCTCTTCTTACTTCAGTACTGGGAACAGCAGACAAAAACTGCACACAGAACTAATTGGTAGCTATGGATATCTGGGACAGTCTGGAAAATACAGCTGATTATCAGATGGCAAACTTTTGACCAAAAGGAATTGCTCATTTACGTTTGTTTTTACCTGTGGTATGACATGGCTTCTACATGAAGCACATGGAAATGTAGTGGACTTCTGAAAATATTTTTTCCTTGGATGAAATTCTAGCCTCTGAAGTAAGTGATGTGCAGGATTTAGGAGAGAAAGTTTGGAATTGTTTCTACAACAAGCACTCCTTAGTGACTTCAGTGTTTTCAAAGCTTATTTCACTACAGCCAGAGCTTTTTTGGTCTTGAAGTCCTGTGCAAAAAGTGGGAAATGTAGCTTATTAGCTGAACAGCTGTTCTCTGTCTGGATGGACAGACATTCATTTTTTAATCTCTGGACCCCCTGATGGCAGAAAAACCAATTTGTGCCTCTTCACATTAAAGTTAATATTTGTGATACAGAGCTCAGTTGCTGCCCATTTGCTTTTGACTTCTACAATGAATACTTCATTCTTTTAAATCATATTTAATAAGAAAATAAAATGCATCATGTCATAAAAGAGAGAAATTGCCTTAAATAAAAAGCATGCAGCTGGACTGTCTTATGGCTGAATAGTTTGGATGAATGGGTCTAATTCTGTAGTTATTGATCTTGAGGTTTCTTCTCCCATACCCTAGTAAGCTGTAGCAAGTTAATTTGTGAAATGGATGACTTTTGGAGTATTTGCTCTCTGTGAAAAATAATAGATATGAAATGGTCGTAGAATTTTTCATGCTGATAATGCTTACATACACATTTCTGCTTCATAAATGGTTGATTTCAAAGAAATACAGAAAATTAAAGTAGGATGATAGTTTCTCTAGAGTGTGTGGCAACGACTAGGCCACAGAGAAAGTCTGCTTTAACTGTACTTAACTTTTCCTCCTTCCCCTGAATATTCAGAGTTCTCATGTAGATTAGCTGTGTTGAGGGACACATCTGCTGTTAAGAAATTATTTGTAACAGAAATACTAATACAGTAAGATAGTTCATGTGAAGATGATGTTTCATTAGCCCCTTTGAAACTGATAAGCATGTTTGCTTGGATATACTCCCATTATGAAACTTAATGACCAGCTTTGTTACTCTCCTACAGTCCCATCAGACCATTTTTTTCCTCTGCACTTAAGTGTTACTAGGATAACAAAATTCAAAAGAAATAAATTGTTCATAAATCAGAGAGGACTTGACTTTAAAATGGAAGCAGGCTGCTCACATATTAACAACTACTATCAGTGGCCAAATGAGCCAGACAGTCCAATGCTTGTAGCAGTTTCAGTGTGTTACAAGTAATGAAACAAATTCTGCTTGCCATTCTTTGATAAGTAGATTTATTGAAATAGTAGGAATAATCATTAAAGTGTATATGGTGAGTAAAATTTGTGCAGTTTTAAGAAATAACACCATTTTACATATTATCTTTTGAGTCTTCAAATTCAATTTGCATGAGAGAAAGCGTTATAAATTAGAATGATTTATTTAACATTGAAATGAGTCTTCTGTTCAATTTGAATTCCTAAGACTGGAAAACTTGAGCTAGAGATTACTTATGTGTATATAAACAGTGCTTCAACAGTGTGGTATGTGGTCTGACGCTTCTGAGAATGTCGAGCATATGCACTGCTGCATTTCAGCTCTGCATTGCAGGATGTGTAGGTTTCCTACTAGAACATCTAGGATTTTATGTTTTATGGATTTTATGTTTTTATGGAACATCTAGGACTCGATGTATGTTTATTCTGGTAACAGATATATGCGTAATGTTACATATAATAGCAGTTGTGTTTTTCAGGGACATTGGTGTGATTCACTGATTGTCTTAGAATTGGGTGAATATAAGAATGGACTAACTGTATCACGATGAATAAGGCTGAAGATTTAGTTAGGAAGCGCAGAACTATATAGAATAATGGTACAGTGTTACTATGTGTCAGTGTAACATAAAATTTGCTTTATAGGCTCTTGGCATTTATTATAATTTTGGATCATTTCAAGATATTTCCGGTTTCTGATATGTGTGATTTGTCAGGAATGGTGTATTTTCAGAAAGACTTCAGGTCTGTAAATTTAGTGGCCTGTGTATCCCCTCATCTCTGATAATTGCTGCAATGTCGAAATATTGATCAAAATATATATTTAAGCTCCTATGCGATATTTCTTATGTAAGACCTATGATTTCTCAGACCCATGCTCAACATATAGGTTCCTTCTTAGTGTTCAAGGTTTTGCCGTTTTTTTGTTTGTTTGTTTGTTGTTTTTTTTTGTTTGTTTGTTTTTTGGTTTTTTTGTTTTTTTTTTTTTGATATCTCCTTTTGTCCCAATACTAGGGTAGGTCTAATTTTTAGTACGTGGAGAATTTCTTACTGTCTTCTATCAGGATTCTTTGTTAATAGCAAAAAATGCTAAAGATGCAAAACACAGAACTTGAAATACATATACTGTAATTGAAGGCTTATTTGTAACATATAAAAGCATATAGCACTAGAATATTTTTATTCCCTTCATCTTCCAGCGTGACATATATGATTTTAGCCTTTTCACATTCTTGTATTTCAGTGCCAGCAGACAATGTATGCACAGTAATTCACCTGACAGTGTCTACTGATGCCAGGTCTAGAAGCTTGATGGAGTCATGGAACAGTGTTACAGTGCTTGTCATTCTAAATGTCATGGGCATTTAGCTAAGGGCTCCTACATCCTGAAAGGATTCTTTCAAGTTTTTGTTTTAAAAAGAGGTACAACACTTATTTAGAATTTATGCATTTTTCCTCATTAATAATATATGCCATGAAATAATTATTGGATCCAATCCTAGGTGTGTAAAAATTGTTTTACTTTCATTTATCAACAATGTTGACATTACCGTGTGTTTTGTATTCCTGAATAGTTGCAGGAGTTACTGTGGAAATACTTCTTAGTAGAGATCAGCTGGATAAAATAAACACAGTTAAAAGGTGGTTGATAGGCCATTACCATAATCTGCAGCTACTATTTATAAATTTAATCATCAATTTTTAATCTCATTCTAGTGGAAGTAATAGTTTAACATTCAAATATAAATTATTTTATTGGCATGTATTTAACAGAGAAGGGAGTTGCTATCTAAATGTTTCCATGAGCACATCCAGACCATGATATTCAAAGTGCTGTCCCACAACATAATGTGGTAAATTATAAATGGCAAATATTTTTAGGTGTTCTTTAGTGAAATGAGATGATAGCATTAGTCTCAGTATGTAGGATAATTAAGGAAATCCTAAAAATGCAGTGAAATTGGGCAGTTGTTATGAGTCTTTTTGAAAGGGTTCTGTGGATATAGGTCCCCATTGTATGTTAGGATGGGTTTATTAATTTAGTATTGCTTTTTTTTTCTATTTTGTGAATGAAACCCATTGCCTTATGAAAACAAAACAAAACAAAACACAGTTTCAAAGAATCCATCAGAGTAGTAGTATTCCAGTAACCAGTCAGGTTCTTGACATTGGTTTTGGTTTTATGCATCAGTGAACGAAAGGCACTTAACTGGTGTTTATTCACTCCAAGTGTCCCAAACAGTAAACAAGGATGAAAGTGTTCAGAAGTGTCTGCACGTCATTTCCTCACAACTTGCCATGACTCCCTGGTGCTTCTGGTTTTGTCAGATTATTAGTCTGTGAAGGAAGAGATAAAGCATTTCCTTGTATTGAATTTGAGCACGCTCTGTGCTTTGGGCTGAATAAAATATTAAAGGCTGTTTGCGATCTCACAGATGAGTAGGGCAGGCAAACTTTCGCACGCACAGGGAAAAGGGGGGGTGGACTGAGGTAGAGGCATCCATCAATGCCTGATTTTTTTAGGAGGTTTGTTCATGATTGCTGGTAGTATTTCCTTCCCATATACAAGGATGCTCCACACACATGGTTTTGAATGACTACTTTTAGTTACTTTTAAAAGCATTTCTGGACCATATGTCCTTGTTAAATCTTCCGTTGACTGTCTCTACTTAAACTATTTCATAAGCACAGTATCTATCACTAATTGTAATGAACTCTCCCAGTCTAGCATTCCTGAAACTGCGGAACCTGCAAGACATGCTCCTGCAAATGAGAGGGTGTGGATGGTACTGCTCTCATTTTCATCAATAGAACAGATTAATTACAGTTGGGAAGGACAGCAATAAATGTCTTCTTGGGAAAATACTTTAGGATACTGTGGGGTGGTTAAAATGTGAAGTGTAGAGCTTGTCATCCATCTTTATTTCTCATTTTTTGTAAATATGTATACTTTGTATACATGCTTATGTAATAGCATACTGTCATGACATACATAGTTAGATGGTCAGAGAAGGGTTTCTATAGTGTTGACTAATGTTCTTGATACTAATACTACACAAATGGTAACTGTCCTTT
>JANHGN010019461.1:8765-75061 GCA_024605025.1 Megaceryle maxima | reverse complement strand
AGAAGGGGATGTGAAGGTTGGGGGGGGGGGAGGGGGTGGGAGGGGGGGGAAATACAATCAATATGTATGCTTTGCTATTCCAGCAGGGAAGCAGTGAATGCATCCTCTGGGACTGACCATGCAGTTGAGAAAGATGCGGACAACTGAAGGGACCAGACAAGTAAGGAGGGTATGATATTGGTTGTAAAGCAGGAAATATATTCTTTGTTTTCTTTTATGCTGTATCAGTGGAAGGCAAATTAGGAATTGCTCTTAGGTATCTGATGATGCAACATTCACATACTAAGACTGAATGGATGAGACAGGTAGCTCCCATCAGTTTGGTGGCCGTGAGCCAGGCACAAGGGCTCTTGATAAGCCTGATCTCTCCTCCCTGCAAAGCCCAAAGGACAGTGGAAAATTTGTCAAACTCTTGTCACTCATGTACCAAGAAAGACTTTCACACTGTTTGCTTCCCTGTTTATTATAGCTTGGTGTTTAGGAGTCCTACATCCGCCTCAGGTTGCTCAGATCACATTCATGCACGTTACACTAAAAGAAGCTTCTATATTTGTTGCTTGAGAAGTTCTTCAACCTTTCTACTTCACCTTGGGGCTGCTTGGCTCAAGTCAACTCCTTATGGTGCAGCATGTCCAAAGGGAACTCACCATATTAATAGCTCAGGAGGGACACAAGGAATCTTCCTTTGTGACTGGAGTAATTCTTAACCAGTATTTTCTACTTTATTAACAGCTCTCTGTGACTAAGTTCTCCTGAAATCAATGTGGAAACGGCTTAATAGTTAAAATGGCATGCAGTAATTGCAGACACTGGTATTTCACCATAACATAATTTTTTCCACTAAGCAAAATGAAATTCTGGCAAGATGTTACAGAAAATCTCAAGAGAGCTCATATCTGTCTCTGGAATTGCCATGTTATTCATCCATGAGCAGTGCTGGGCCATGGTCAGCACAGGGACAGCTTTCTTTATTATTGAGATGTCTTCACACCTACCTCTCCCCATAAACCTCTGTCTGTTGCCAACAAGACTTCCTAAGGTACTAATAATGTACAAAGTGAAAAAAATCTTCACTTGGGGAAACAGTCTGTAAGAGATGATGGACAGGAAAAGTGGAGTTCCCGTTCTGAATATCCTAAAACAATGGGCAAAAAAAGCATGCAACCAGACAAAAATATTCTACATATGTAGAAAGTATAGAGTACACACTTTCTTTCTTACTTTTTTTTTCCCCCCCCCTCATGGTGAAAAGAGCAAATCTGAGAAAACCAGTTCAATTGAGTCTGTTAAATATTACTTTACATGGTTTTATGCTTTTCCTTGTAAGACTTCTCTTAAGCAGTAATTTAAATTATCAGACTAAAATATTGGCATAAACATGGCTGAAGTTGATGTGAAAGTGACTGTAATTAAGTCTGTAACCACAATTATTGTTATAGTAACTATTTTATGACAATCACTAACGGATTACTAATGCTAAGGTCTTTTTTCAGTGATTCAAATATGATGTAATTTTTAGTTTAGCAAGTATTTTATATTTAAAGCTTTTCTGTTTCTAACAGCGTATTGCTAAAGAATATGTAATATTATTAGAAGCATTAACATTTACTACATTATCACTTTACAATTACTGCTATTGCCTGAAAGTTTACCTGCCTTATCTGGTTGCATTGCTTGAAATGAAGATAGAACTTCGCTGTGTGACCATGACATTTTTTACATAGTCAGAGCACTTCAGCTGCAATGCCACTGCAACGGATTTATAACACTGCTAATAGTCATGAGCAGAATTCAACCCAACCTGTATCTCATTGTGAATGATGCCATAAATAAAAAAAAACCACACAGAGAAAATGACATTTCCTCCTTCGATCTCTTTTTATGATTAAAAATGGGTTTTCATTCGAACCAGTGGATTTAGAAAGCCACCCTGGATTGACAGAATCATTTTACATAAGGCCTTGTCAACAGCTTCTTTTCTTTCCAGCCAGGTGTGCTAGAACTTAAAACATCCTAAGACAAACATTATGTCATCACTTGAAGAAACTAAATGGTCTTTCAGGTGCTCAGCACCTAAACCGTGTATGACTTGAAAACTCAAAATCAGCCCCTTAAATGCCACTGTTTTCTTCCAGTTCAGATTTAAAAGTATTTATGTACTATAAGGAGAAGGAAATTTTAGGAAAAAGCATTCTATCATCTTCTGAAATGGCTCACATACAGAGATTAACACAATGAACAATTCACAGGACAGGGAAGTCAAAGTGCCCATAAAGCTTTACAAGAGTGGAATTAGACCAGAACTGTGTGTTACAGGAAATGTCACCTTGTTCACTTCAAATTCTCCTGGGAGCTACACTATAATAAAAGCAGAAGAGAATTTAGCATACATGGGAATGTATGCACAGCAAGTCTATTACATCCAAGGATCTCCTATCATATTACAAAGATATTTCTGTATCATTACCTTTAGTAATGGGGAGATTACTGACAGTCACAGAAAAGGCCATTGCCTTGCTGAAGGTCATACAGTAAGTGAGTAACAGGGTGAGAGCAGAGCATATACTAAGTCCCCAGGTCAGCTGCTAGACCGTGCTGATCCTCCTGCTAATGTGGAATGACTGCTGTAAATGGTATTATCACCATTACCAAGTTAGAGAGATAAAAGAACCTTTAAAAGAATTAGAGCTGTTTAAATGGCCATACATCACACAAAACCAGAGTTGTTCTCATCACTTTTACAGAGGTGGAATCCGATTCTTATGGAGAGAAACGTATTTAATTCCATGCTGGGAAGTGGGAAGGCAAAGCTGACTCCTTTTACATGCAAATACAGGGAAAACTTATCAGCTAGCATTTCCAAAGCTGTTGTTGCATATGCAAGATCCATAATGATATTTTCAATTCTGTGTTACTCATCTCTCCCACCTTAATTCTAGGTTGTTAGAAACTACATGCAGTGGGAGGAAAGGGAAAGCTGTGAACAAGTACATTTTGCAAAATACCATCCCCAGAAATAGAGAATGTTTTTTTTGAAATTTGTCTGCAAATGAAATATGTCTTAAGAGATCATAATCAATCACTGCAAGTACTTCATCTGGAAATCCTAGTGAATAGAACCATATTGCAGAAACTTCCTAAGAACAACAATGTCTGCAACAAACCAGACTGCGAAAATTTCTAAGGATGCAAAACAAGTCACAATATGTTTCTTGAATTTCTTCCATCCATCTTTGAATGACACCTCACTCCAAACAGGGGAGTCAGGAGTTGCACCACACCTCTACTATCGGCCTGAAAAGTGTGTGCAACGCAGCAAGGAAATACACTGCACCAGCAGGCTTTTTTCCCTTTCCCTGTACAAAACTGGAAAAAACAAACCAAACCAAACCAAACAAAACAAACAAACAAAAAAAAAACCACCCAACAAACACCAAGGGCAAAAAAAATACTACTAAAAAAAATATTTTAAATACATCTTCCCCTAGCACTCTGCTAGGAATGTATCGCTTCCATATTCTGTAATACAAGACTGTAAATTCTGGGTCCAACACAATCCCTAAAAATCAATGGGCGGCTTCATATAGAATAAACTGCATAATTAGAGCTGCAATACACAATCCTTTCTTATCAGAGTTCCCATCCCTTGAAACTTAACACTGTATCTAGAGCTACTATGGCAGAAGGCTCAGTAATCCCTGGAGCTTACCTTGAAGAACAGGGGGAAGCAATGTATTCAAGTGCATCCAGACAGTTAGTTACATTGGATCAAGCATTCCCAGATGGGCTGTGTGCTGTGGCTTCTACAATAGTCCTGGCAGAAAACAGAGTGTATCAGCTGGCAGAAAGTGCTTGGAGGCAGTTTAAACCCAGCAGCACACTCATAGTTAAGAACTGAATGGAAATGTTTCTCCAAAGCATAATTTCAAGGGTAAAACGGAGGAAAACAAGTGTGAGAGTATTTGCCAAAGAGCTCATTGTCCCAAGGACTCTTTGCAATGGTTACTCTTCTACGCTGAAGCCTCCTTCTTGAGCAGCTTCAAAAAACAACATAGCATAACATCATGTAGGCAGCAGGACTGGTGGGACTGCACATTATCGTTATGCTATATGTCAGGTAGAAAACCTCCATGTTGACTAAATCTGTATCATACTCTCTTGGTATGATATACTCTTTTATTGCTTGTTACAGCTCTTACCAGATGAGAACCAAAAATTTTCTTTGCTGACAACGTAGCAGGTCATTTCAAGATGGAGTGTAACATTCAATAACCACCATTACTACTGCCACTTCACAGTAATTTGTTTTCCTACAGTCTCACATATGGATGTTATTTTACCTTAATGTTGAATATTCCAATTGGTTTTTTGAACTTGGTTTTCTAAAGTAAACATTTTTCTTAATTCCTTATGCAAACTTAGCAGGTTTTTAATACTGACAATAAAGTGTGAGCACTTTTTCTGTAAAGTTAAGAGCAATAGCAAAGTCACTGGACTATACGTCATTGTCAGATGGACATGTCCGGAATTAGTCTGTTAGACTCACTGGGGGATGCCTGATTCTCTAAATTAGCAAAATTCAAACACATGCTGAAATCATTGTCTTCCAAGTTTGTAAAGTGCTGGACTGTTCTATCCTAGGCTACTGAGAGCATTTGATTAATACAAAGATCAGACAGGATCAGACCAAAAGTATGTTTGGTGGCATTTTTGTATCCACCAGCCCCAGTTTTACTTCCTTCTTCATGAGGTTTAAGAAAAGACCTGAAAAGCATGAATCAGCACTGCTAGATTTCAAAAATAAATACTGTAAACTATGTCCTTCAGGCACAGTCTGATGAGGCAGTCTGATCAAAACATTATTAATCCCGTGTTCTACATTCCAGCTACTGGCTGTACTGAAAGAATGATGATATCATTCATTGCATTCACAGTGTGTAGGTACTACACTTGCACACAGTGCACAGGAGATATATGTTTCTGTTGAACAACTGAGAATTAAATGCATCCATTTATGGACAAAGCAATTGTTTCCGTAATAATCTACAATCTAAGGCAGATGGGAAAAAGTAAATTTTCATGAATACTTGAGACATGGGATTTTAAATGAAAATAACTAGTCTTGAAACGGAACTAGTCTTGAAACTATTCGTTTCATAATGAGGGTGACAGGGCAGTGGAACAGGCTGCCCAGAGGGGTTGTCAGGTCTCCTCTGAACACACTTAAAACCTGGCTGAATGTGTTCCTGTGGGACCTGCTCTAGGTGGTCCTGCTCTGGCAGGGGGTTGGACTGGATGATCTTTTGAGGTCCCTTCCAACCCTAACATTCTGTGACTCTATGAAATGCCAGATGTGAAGAGCAAATCAGAAACATCTGTTCAGGAGCTAATAAGGATTAAATAACGAGTTGCTATCAGGAAATTGAAATATGACATTTGGTTTCTGTATGCTTTATTTATTGATCAGTCTTCAGCTTGATTAAGCCCTTCGGGAAGTATGGATGGACTCATCCTCTAGCTGAGGAAAGTGGGGTGGACCACAACCACTTGTACTAAGCTGTAATCAATTAGCTACCAGCTGATGATTCTTCAACATGCAGCCTGGCAGGCAGAGAGTTAATGAGCAGTTCACTGCCAAATGCAATTCTTTCAAATTTCTTACTAAGAATGCACTACTTCTCCAGGAAGCTACTTGGTTTACTTTGCAAGCATTTAGAATCTAATGCTGTCTTTTTTTTTTTTTTTTTTCCAACTTAGAAGAAGAATTTGAGATGAGATTTGCACAAAAAAAAAAAATAAATCTCCGAATAGAAACACACTGGAACATTCTGACTGTTCCTGCTAAAAGACACTGAAGCAAAACTCCCACTGGTCTCCCTAGGAAAGCAGCCTTTCTGAGAACTCCAGGAACCATAATTCTCAGCCCAAAGGTTGCAAGTCATAGCCATCACCTTCAGACAGCACATACACTACAGGTGGGACTGGAGCTGAGCACATTACCTTTCTGGAAAACAGAGAAGGACTCAAAGATTTGGGAACCACATCAGTGAGCACATTATTATTTACAGAGTTCAGAGAGAAGTCAGGTGCAGCTGATGGCTAAGAATCATTCAGTTTCAAATACCAGCACCTCAGTGCCTGTTTTCTAGTGAAGTTCAGTCTGGCAGGTAACAGAAAGAGGCTTTTTAGAAAAAAATGATGTCCAGCCTCACTCCAGAGCAACCTGAACAGGGAAAACATTCCTGTGCACCTGTACCCCCACTGTGACTTGTGCATGGAAGCAGTTTGAAGTCTCTCCATGTCAGACACTCTGCAGTGAACTGTGACTTTTTTTTTTTTTTTTTTTTTTTTTTAACATGAGCATCTCTCTATAAAACAACTTCAGCTTCTTACCCCTATCCAGACAGGTAACTACCAAACTGAGGAAATGTGTCCCATGGGGAATCTGGTGTCCAAGTTCCCACTGAAACCAAAGGACTGTCCTGTCTCTTCCCAGGGAAGGTACTTCTATTATGTATAAAACGTGTAATGCATGTTCATAGGAGCAGCCAAGCGGGAGCTTAAAGATATGGCCAGACAAGAGCAAGCTTGTCAGGCAGGAAGGACTGCAAAACAAATTAGAGGAAGAGAGAAAATTAAATCACAGTAGGCTTTGCCTGGGAGACAGTGGAAGGCTACGAAACCCAGAATGTAGAGAGCTTCATTAGAGACTTTATTAGTCAGCTGAGAAAAATTTGAAGTAAAATCAAATTAATTAGGGTGGGACAGGACATGATTCTTAATTGTTCTGTGAGTTTTAACAACTCTCCAGTCCCTCCTGACAAACAAAGCAATATGTTTCCTCGCAGGAGAGCTGACCAGCTTGAAGTCTTGGTCAGCTCGAGATCCACTTAAATCTGATTCAGATTTGAACTTTGTGTCTCTGGGGTTGGGAAGATACCAAGACTAATGCTTGCTAAGGATTAAACCATGCAGAGGACTAACTGCACTTCCTTTGCCAGGAACCTTTGTGGGTATCACTGTCACCAGGAGCAATCTGTTCCTTCATAAGCTTTTTATTTTATTTACCTCTAGATTTTACCTTTTTTGTTTTTTTCAGATTTACCTCCAGACATATTAGAAGTAGGATCTGCCTTTTATTCAGGGGAAAAAAAAAATTGATGCAAAACCTCTGTGGCTCATCACTTCTATTTGCAAAGTACATAACAGTACCAATCACCCAGTAGTGCTCCATATCACACTCACCAGGATGTGTAGCACCTTTCCATTGACACATGAGGAATTTGGGGAAGATGCTGGGCAAACAGTTTCTCCTGGTCCTCATGCCATTCCTTATTTTCAGTCTCCCTGGTCAGACAGCTCTAATAGACTTTGTCAGAGTCTCCCTAATTGTGTGATTCCTCCATTCTGGAGAGGGAGGGTTGGTCCTCTAAATAAGATGTCTCCATTTATTCATGTACGTGTTGACTCAGTTGATGCTGATGATCTTACAGGCTGCCACATCTCTGTGCAATGGCTAACAAGTCAGGTACAAAATATCTAGCTACACTGGAATAGGCTAAAAGCCAAAACAGTAAGCTTACTACAGCAAAGCTGGTGGTACATAAACCTGACTGCAGAACTTCCACCACTGGAAATCAGTGTAGAAGATGCCCACTCTGTAGCTACAGTGCTAACCTGCTATCAAGTCTTCCATTTCTCCCAATAATCATAATATCCTGTCATAATTTTCTTTCCATGTGCTGGCATATCAAATATGTTGATTACAAAGGTCAACTATGTTTTGGGGGAAAATAGTTTAATTGATTTTATTATTACAAAAAAAAATAGAATACACAATAGCACTTTTATTTGTGTGGATAAAAACCAAAATTATTGGTTGCATACAGCTGAATTAAGCACTTGAAGTTCAGTCTCTACAGAATGCTGACCATGTAAGCTTTAATCAATACAGAAACAATTTACACTTAGGAGCACTGGCTCTGGCTATTAACTAGTAATTATACCAAGTTTGCTCTTGAATTGCTTTAACTGTTTCCAAGGTGTGAATGAATTATGGCTAAACTTGTTAATACTATCAGAGAGGGAACTCACATCACTAACCTCAGCATTTAACACCTACAGTCTCAGCTTTGACTTGTCACAACTGTTTCCATTTAATCTTCTACTCCCTTGACCTACTGCTCAACTGCAAACTTCCTTTCATTTCAGTTTCTGGGTCTTCCGTGCCCTGAAGGTTATTCAGCAGAGTGAAGAGAAGAGGCTTCTCCCATATTGGCCCTGGAATAGCACAGGAGCAGGTAATGCTCTTTCAACATTTTCACAAGTTGTAGGAGATGGAAACTAAATGCTGGACTTTGTCTCCAAACTGTAATCACTGTCCCTTACAGAAAACAAATCTTGGATTTAGACCTCTATAGAAGAAAACCCTTTCTTCAGTTAGTAAATAAAGTTCCCAAACAATAATATGAAGATACAAACATTGCAAGATGATATATAAACAAAAGTTTAACACTTCTGAGTTCCCTTTACATCATCCTGCATTTCCCCTGCAACGGCCGCTAAAACTGTTGAAACTAATCCCCTCTATCATTAAAGAACCAGTTCCTCCTTCACAGAGTAGCCACAGGGTTATGGAGGGGAAAAAAAAAAAAAAAAAAAAAAAGCTGTTACACCAAAGACAGACAACAGGGCGGTGTGTGAGGAAATCTGTTGTTAGTCAACCTGGACCAGCAAGACTAGGAAGAGAACTAATTGCCTATCCCAGAATATGTTCTTTGTCCCCTGTGTCTGGCTTTAACAAAATACCTTGTCACACTAATCAGCTTTTGATACCCAGGGTACCAGAAAGTTACCAATGAGTTTGTTTTAATGACATACAAATAAACGTGTACCAAAGACTCACCTGAGTGTACCACAGCCTGTTCACAATATGATCTCCTCTAATTAATGCTTCATGCTATGGACTTCACCTCCCTCTGCTTTCCATAAACTCCAACCCAAAAAGCAGCCCACGCTTTATCAATAGAACACACACATTCAAAAGTAGAAAAGTATCTTATTTTTAAACTTGCTGATTATCTGCATAGCTACATATTTGTCTTGCTCTTATAGAAATCAAAAGCTAATGAGAAGAAACAACCTCAACACTTTATACACATTAGGTTCCTCACCCACATTTTCCTTCACATTTCCTGTGTGTTAACCACCACTGCACACAGCTTTTGACAGCTTAGTAAGACCAGCTTTAAACAGATAGAGGCAGCAAAACCCAGATTGATTGAGTGAATATGGCTGAATTAGGCACTACAAAATTTCATCTGCAGAGTTACTTTTTCAGTTATGGATAAAGTCTTGGTCATTTGTTTGCTGAAAAAAGGAAAAGCGTTTTGATCCAGCTGCTATTTTTAATCGGCTTGGTTTAATGCCAAACATATTATTGAAAAGAAGACATCACAGGTGAGCTCTCACAACACAGCATCACGCAGCTAATAGCATGCTGATAATTTTAAAAGTGAGATGGATGCTTAGATATGAGAAACATGATTTTTGAGGATAAACACATTTATCAACTGGATACCTCAACTTAGGAGACTTTCCCTATACCAGTGTGCTGGTTTTGGGTTGGGGTAAAGTTAATTTTTTTCATAGTAGCTCATATGAGGCTTTGTGCTGGAAACAATAGTGATAATTCAGGGGTGTCTTCATTAGTGCTAGGAAGCACTTACATGAAGTCAAGGCCCTTTCTGCTTCTCACACTTCTCCACCAGCGAGTAGGCTGGGGTGCACAAGAAGTTGGGAGGGGACACAGTTGGCACAGCTGAGCCCAGCTGATCAAAGGTATCTTCCAGACCATCTGATGTCATGCTCAGCATATAAAGCTGGAGGAAGAAGGAAGTGGGGGACATTCAGTGATGGTGTTTGTCTTCAGAAGCAACTGCTACAGACAACAGAGCCTGGATTTCCTGAAGATGGCTGAACACCTGCTGTCAATGGGAAGTAGGGAATGGATTCCTTGTTTTGCTTTGCTTGTGCATGCAGCTTTTATTTTACCTATTAAACTGTCTTTAACTCAACCTATGAGTTTTCTCACTTTTAGTCCTCTAATTCTCTCCTTTATCTTGCTGTGGGGGGACTGGGTGAGCAGCTATGTGGGGCTTAGTTGCTGGCTGGGGTCAAACCATGACAACCATCAACAGCAGGAGGGAGTCACAAGCTATGCAACAAAGACTGAAATACAACCCTTTGCACGCCAGTCTCCACTGCCCACTGGGAAACAAAGCATTCAACATAGTTTTACTGTTAGGCAGCATGAGATCAGTTGAGAACAGAATAATAGCGTTGAATTCTAATTATTCCTTTTGGCTTCTGCTCCATCTCTTCCTTTCCCATCATCCATTACATTCATCTCATCATTTTTATTTGCTTCGAAAGTCTCCACTGCCTTTGACAACTGCCATGCACCTCATCTCCTTGTCCCTCTCTGTACAACAAACCGCATGCTCTTGGTAACTCAGTCATGCACCACTTATGCCCAAAGAGGTCTCACCAGCCATTTTTCTGTGTTAGTCCAGAAATCCTGAAATGTTTCCCATATATGGCAATTTTCCGGTGCCTTTAGCATTCCTGAGCCCTCCCAGTCTCGGAGCCGTGTCTTCCTAATGGGTCACTCTTCCCAGATAAGAACATGGCAGCTGGATTAGTCCATTTTCCATTCTTAGTATCCAAAACCAGAGAAGCCTATCTCCTTTCCATGGAAATCACTGTAACCACAAGACTCTACTCTGTTTTTAAGTAAAGGCAGTTCAAAGGTAGCTAATCTTATTTCACCCTCACCTGCCATCTGCCACAGCCTCCAGAATAAACATCCTGGGAGATCTGTGCGTGTTTAACTTCACTCCTTGAAAAATAACAAAGTGCTGTCTCCAAGTAGAGACGTTTTAAGTGGTGACATCTTTTCCACACTAATCCAGAGCTGATATAGTCACTTGTTATCACACAAATTCTCTAGCTATTACAACCATATATGTCCATTTCAGATTTTATTGTCTGGAAATACTCATTTCCCTCAAGTATTGCATACATGTCCGCAAGTCCCTGTGCTGTAATGCTAATGACTCTGAGAAAGCACTTTGATTACCATGCAAATAGTATCAACATGAGTTAGCACCCTCCATAAGCGCTCAAGCACACACAGTGTATAAGCATCCTTTGCTATATAGAATGTAAAAGTAGAGCGAAAAACATAGCTATGAAAACGTACACCTAAATCCCATTCCCCTGCTTTCTGTGAAGCAACTACATTGATATCAACAGCTTCCAGCTTAGCTTATTACAGAAACATAGGATATCTGCAAAACACCAATCTAGATTTGCCCACCACACTGCTTGAGAAAGAAGAGTGAAAAAGATGTTCAGAGTTTCAGTGAAGCCAGAGGGGTATTTCATTCCTGCCTGGGTTGGTAACCACAGTCCATCCTGCTTACACATTAACCACCTCAAATAATGGCTGTTCCCTCTGGTTTTGTTTTGTTGTTGTTGTTTTGTTGTAGGGGTCTATGTTGGAAGGGTGACACACAGAGGCAAAGCTGGTAAAGAGCCCAGACATGCAGAGGACAGTGACAGTCCTGTAGCATCATTCCTGATCTTGTTCCCAAGTAATGTGGTTTCCTTTCATTTGCTGCTAGTGCTGACATTATGCTTCTCATTGGGAAACAGACTTCTGACACTCTGCCCAGCTTGCGTCAGTAACAGGCAAGACACTTGTACAACAGAACTCGTGTTTTTAAAATAAGCAGTCCTAGCAGGTAAGAGCAGCCTGCCCATCATGCCATGAAGACTCTCCAGAGAGCTTTGCGCAAGGTAACGGAGACTCCAGAAGCCTCTATGTTATGCTGTGCTTATACAGCCCAGAACAAAATACATATTCACATTAAGAGGCTCAATTATCTGCAGGAGATACTGTCCCAGTTCCCTTTCTAGTTGAGAAACCACTTAACAGAAAACAAACCAAAACACGGTATGAACATTAGATTTTTGGATTTAGGACAGTGCCATAACTGTACTCTTAAATATCATAACAGACTCTTCTCGGACTTTTCCTTTGTAGAGAGCCTAACATCCTCTGCAAGTCACTGGTACAACTGTACAGTGGCATTGTCTTTAACTTCCTCACTGATGTCAGCCTCCTCCTGAAAGAAAAAGGAAGGGGGACACAGCCTCTTACCAATCCCCACTGGAGTCCTTTGATCCAGAAAGGGAGAACATGTTTTAAATGTCTAACACAATCTGCTGTAGGAACAGGTAGTGAGTGCCACGCTTACCGGAGAACCTGCAGTGCCAGGAAGGTTTGTATATTATTTTTATGTCAAGTCATATAACCCTTAGGTAGGCAGCTAATCTGTTCCCCACAAATACATACCAAGAACGTTAACAGTCCCAAACACCACTGAAAAAAATCCAACCAAAACAACAACAAACCAGTCACCAATTCAATTTATATTTTTAAGATCTTTCATTGATAATATTTCCTATTGTGGATAAAATTTGATGACAAGGGAATGTGAAATCACAGCCTTTGCATATGATTCAGAAACTATTTCTGCAAACTAGGATAAATGTTTTTAACCTAAAAATACTTTACATCATGTAAAATTTTATGACCTGCAATCAGTTCCAAGACTGCACAAACATAATGATAAAAGTGGATGTTAGTAGGGATGGGTGGTACTCATTTTTTTAACTGAAAGCCACTAGGACTCTTAAGGAAAAAGCAGGTAAACTCTGGTTTACAACAAACCCTTCTTCATGTCTTCAGTACATCCACTGCTCCAAACCTCCCATTTTGCTTAATGGAAATTTTACCTCTTTTTCTATCTTGGGCTACAACACTAAAATAAAACTACCAGGCCACTAAAACAAAATAGTGCTTGGCACTTTGTTTAGAGGTACACGCTTTAACTCTGTTGACTCTGCAACAGTCAGTGCTCAGTAGCATAATTGATAGCAATTACTTCGGGAGGTTTAGGTTCACATTCAAGGATAGCCAACTTCACAAAAGGCCAAAAATTTGGTCATAGTTAACCATGACAACAATCCATCTTTCTGAGTTGTAGCCTGATCATTGGCTCATTTGAAAATGTTAATTCTAGAGAACAGTTTAGCACTGCTGAAATTCAGAAGAGCACTGACCTTCCCTGATAGACTGAATAAATAAATAAATAAATAAATAAAGTTCTCCAGTCCACTAAGAAAAAATAACTCAGAAATCCAACAGGACTGACCTGAAGTTCCAAAGCATCTCTGACATGTCTCTTGGTCTCAAATAAAAATCAATGCATTACCTCTCTTGTTTTAATGGGGGTACTCATTAAAGTCACCTTCTTTCTTCACATCAGACCCCATCCAATCCAATCAAATCAGACCTAGTTTAGCCATCCAATCCTGAAGAGACTGGGGACAAAGAGAGCAAAGGACTTACAAGTCAGAACTGTGACTGGTAGAGCTACATAGGGAAATTTGTTGTGTTTAGAAACTAAAGAGACTCTGAAAGAATGAAATAAAACACTGTCTGCAGAGAAGCTACAAATCAGCCTGGTTTTAACAACCATTTAAGATACAGTGGGTTTTTATCCAACCATTTCCACAGATAAATATCATTGCATTCAGAAATAGACTAACAGGACCTCTTGCTGGACATCTATTTCCTGAGTGCCACATTTGAGTGTAGTGAATTTAATTAAGAGTTCTTACAGAAGCCAGTGCACAACTTCTACTGTCAATCTCCAAGCTAGAGGAAGGCAAAACAAGACAAAGTCACTATGTCACCAATACCTGGTTTAAAAAACAAAGCCACATCTGGTGTCAGAAAACATTGCTGCCATTTTAGTCAAGTCCTTAGGATGGACCCATAACGACACAGGTAAGTCCCAGCAGACAGCCATCAACACAAGCTTGGCAGTCAGAAAAAAAGTTCCATATTATTTAATTACAAAATGGAAGTAGACTTGAGGGCACAGATTTCATAGGAGACGTATTCTTTGCAACTAGCATCTGTGCATTTGGGAAGATTTTCTCAGGGTGACAGAAACCATTCACACAAGTCACAGGATAAATGTGAAGGACTCAGGCAAACAAAGGGTTTGAACAAGGGTTCAAAATCAGAGGTTGCTGGTCTCCAGTCCTCTAGCAGGCCAAGAGATTAGACATATCCTAGCAACCAGAAACAAACTCAATCAGGCAGAAGGCAGCAGGTGAAGTCACTGTTGTTTGGGCACTCCAGGATGCTGCACACATCTGGGCAGCCCCTGGCACTGCAGGGCCCTCCCCCAGATGGTGTACCGAGTGCTGCAGGGATATAATCAGTACCACAGTACTGAACATCAGCTTGAACTGCATATTACAGACTGCATCGTATTACCTTAATGTCTGGGTTTAAGGAGGTTACAAGCTAGATCTGATTTCACCTCTGTTTTAACCCAAATCTATGCCTGAGGCTGTCTTCTAAGAATATTCCTGGGCATTTTCCCCAGCAGATTCACCCAGCAGGATGGATGAACACAGTACAGTCTCCAGACTGACAGCCTAATTCTCCTTCCTTACACCAGGGCAGGCTGGAATGAATCATTTCACAGAACCCAGAAAAATTCACTGAGGTAAAGTCAGTATGAGAGAAGAATCGAGCTAGATGATCCAACAGGCAGGAGTGTGCACCAGCATACTGATAGGGCTCCTCAGCCACACGCCAGTGTGTGGTAAGCTCAAGTGCAGCCACGGGCGTTTTTCTGTAAATGCACGGAGTAAGAGCATTAATCTTAATGCTGACAGGCATTTTACACCACACTCAGCCACAAGGAGAGGGCCCCACCAGTGGGTTGCACCAGCCAGCAGGGAGAATCAGCTCCTCCTCCTGCACAAGGCACCCATGGGGTACCCCTGCTCACAGTTCCCCTCCCTCACAAACACGGGTATTAACTCACCTGAAAAAGCCAGCAGCACACCAATCAACTTCTAAAGACAAAGTGTCACAAAACACTACAGGTGGCATCCCACTCTTGGAGCAGTTGCTGTCCTTTGCCCTGAATCTGTAATTGCTTAAGTAATACCCGAGACATTTGAGGAGGGAAGGCAGAATATGAACAAATCCATGAGAGAAGTGAAACAACACAACCCTCCCCTGGGTATTACTTAAAATAAATATGTTTCAGGTAAAAAGACCTGCTGGTATCCTGCATCTGCTGGGGCAAGATACAAATTCATTATACAACGTTAGCACAATAGGGGTGAAAACTCTGGTGCTTTGGGGGTCAGCCCAGGTCCCGGGAGAGGTAGAGAAAACACAGTCCCCAAATGTAACATGTAATTTTTCTCCAGGCCTCAGCTCCCCAGGTGCAGCACTTAACTGTATTTTACCTGAGTCTGCTGTGTGCAGCTGCTTAACTCTTCACACACCCAAGCAGTGATACTGGCTTCTTTGCAACCGTTCTCAAGAAGAGCAGCTCACCAAGAGAGAATACAGTTCACTTGTACTAACCACATCATGCAAAAGGGGCTACCCAGATTAGCTTCACCCCTGTTGCTATGTACTGCAATACTGCATTTTGCTCATGAAGATGGGGACATTTGAGTCATGAAGATGTGACCTTGACCTTGCTCTGCCAAAGGTCTGAGCCCTCTTCTCTTCAACAAGTGCTTGGAAAGTGGAGACATTTGCCAATCAGATTCAGAATCTCAAGACACAAACATCAGAAATAATTACAAGTAAAACTTGTCTCATGTCTCAAAGTGAAACCCAACTCTAATTAAATTCCTTCCTCTTTTGGCACTGATTTTTACCCACCTCCTAATAAGTTTGGTATCTCTTGGCTCTAATGGAAGATTCTGACTGACAATACTGAAGCCAGAGAAATAAGAATATTCCCTCACTTGGGATTTTTAGTCATCTACTCCGAGTAAAATTTTAGAATACTGTTATAACCTTCTGATAATTGTAATACACACTTCCCAAGTAGAAGTGTTTCAGGCATTGTAGAAAAAGAAAATAAAATACACTGTCAAAAATGTCAGTTTCATCAGATGATTTTTTTTTTTTTTCTTAGAAACATGACCAGAAAGTCCAAAACTAAGATTGCTAAATCGATAAGAATCCCAAATCCTATCTACTAAATACTATAAATTGGACACTTACTTGGGCTCCAAAGATAAAAATGAGGGTTAGGACAAGGCAGATTAGCTTTGCAAACTAAAATCCTTCCTTTACCTAAGATAAACTATTAGATAAAAGATTAGGATGTTTACCAAGAAGCAAACACTGCCTTCAGCATTTTCCCGCCTGCCGGGTGCTGCGGCAGCGCTGCAGAGCCGGCCAGCACGGCGGGGACACTCCACAGCCACCACCTGCACAGCACAGCCACCCACCAGCCAGACATTTTTCTCGTGCCCAGACTGCTGTGCTGGGGCTGCAAGGTCCCTGCTCTGAACCTTATCGTGGTGGTTGTAGCTCTCCTAGCACCGGGAGTTGTACTGACAAGGCAGCTGCCTTCCTTTTAGAAAAAGACCCCTGTCTTTTCTTTTTCATTATAAAAGGCAGATGGGCAGCTACATACACAATGATGCTATTTTTCAGCAGCAAGCCCCCTCTTGTGTGGCACTGCTCTGCCTCTGGACATTGTGACTTGCCCTTTTAATCCATGCATCTCTTGAATGCTGAAAAAAAAAAAAAAAAAGTCTGAAAATCAATATTAGTTCATAAATATCTGCTAGGGACAGGTAGAAGGGGCAAGATACAGTGTTGTCAGCTCCCACCATTGTATCTCAGCTTCCTGAGAGCTTGGCAACCTCTGCCATGTCCCAAACCCAGGAACCATCTGACCGAGTCACACTTTTTTTTAAAAAAAAACAAAAGTAAATTTTTCATTATAGCAAGATGCTTGCAAACAGAGCTTAGCCTCAAATACTGTTGGGAAAATAACAAGTGCTTTTAAGGATTGGGAGCAAGGGAAACTTCATTCACGGCCTTTTATTGTTGGAACTAGCAGTGAAGAAATTACTCTTCTCTGGCTGTGAACCTCATTACAAAGAGAGGATAATAGGTTCATTTTCCTCATTTGCTTTCACAAACTTCTCTTTTGGCTAGAGAAACTGTATTTGTCCAGCTTGGTGATTCTTCCACTATTTAGAATGCTTTTTCCTAATCTTTCTTCATATTATTTTCTATCTGTCTTACCAGAACTAGACAGAGGTAGTCCTGTGTCTGTGCCACACAACTCTGCACATCAGGGAAAAAACACCTCTAGGCAGAGATGCTCCATAAAGGCCCAGTATGAATAAATCTCCATGACAGGCAGATACTTTTGGGTGATATTCAGGACCTTGCCCACATGCTGCAGATTTACAAAATCAGCAAGGCAAGTTTAGGAGGAGGAGGAAGATTATGCCTGGATCCCCCAGAGGGAATAAACTTGTGAAGACAGAATAATTAATTCACACCTCTTCCCCACCCCCTACCATTAACAACTTGCCAAAAATCACAAATTCCAAGGAGCTGCTGCCAACCTGCTCTTTCTCAGGAGCAATCTTCATGGTGGCTGTGGGACCAGCAGCCCTCCTTCCCTGGTGCCAGCCAGCCCAGCTGCTTGGAGAGAATGAAATACAGAACAGGCCTAAGCAGGGTGCACAGACTGCTTTTCAACTAGAGAGCCTTGAGAGCAAATCTGTAAGACAGACTGTCTCCCTGGGCTTTCTCCAAGTCGTCCCTGGCTCTGTACCACCCGCCTCTGCAGAACATGGGTGTTGGCTGTCAGCTGTGACATTAGCACGGAGATGTGCCTGCTTCCAGCGTGCCATGCTCTGTCTGCTCTAGTGTGATAAGAGCCTTTCTTTTCCCAAAGCCCAAGAAGGCTGAAGCATGATGCTTCAATGCCAGCCTGTGGTTCCTATATGAGTTCTGCTCCAACTCACTAGAGCCTGCAAGAGCCACAGGCATCCAACAGCTTCTCCCTGCTCCAGCAATTCCTCTTACCTGTTCCA
Organism: Megaceryle maxima; assembly: GCA_024605025.1. Classification (NCBI taxonomy): domain Eukaryota; kingdom Metazoa; phylum Chordata; class Aves; order Coraciiformes; family Cerylidae; genus Megaceryle; species Megaceryle maxima. The sequence continues at coordinate 57,034 of JANHGN010019461.1, read as the reverse complement.
ACTCCCAGTTATTCTTTCCAAAATTACTTTCATTCAACTGAGCCAAACAACAATATTAAATCCCTCAGAAATGTGATGGGGGCCCATCTGCAACATCACTTCTCTAGGCAAGCATGACTCCAGTCAAAGGTTTCTGGAAAGAAGACACGTCGGCAATGCTGAGAGCTTGTGTGCTTGAGCTGCACTGGAGACCACCTCTACCCCCTGGACAGGAATGAGCATGGACATTAAGAACAAACTAGAGCACTTAGGAGGGATGCAGTGGTTAACTTGGCTGAATTATTTTGCAGGCACCTCACAAATGGCATGTTATAAATGGAGTTCACAAGTGATGTAGTGCCTCCAGGGGCAAGGGTGAGACTAACAGTGGGCACAGCTTCCCAGCTACACCACAGACTGCTGCGTGTCCCAATGCACTTTGCAGCCACTGAGCTAAAACATGATGCCAAAGGAGTTTGACGCTGCATAAATGATTTCACAGTGCAACACACTCAGATGTGTTCCATAACTCATGCCAGTGCTGTAGCAACTTCAGCACAGAGGAGTCTGAGGAGTCCCTGCCTGGAAATGAGACTATTCCAGGTGGGAATATATCCAATTGTTTCTTCAGTCATGAAGAAACAGTCTGCATGTGGTACCTTCTAAAGACCAAGATAAAATCTGATCTGACAAAGTGAAACCAGAACTTTACTTTTAACATACAGAACCTCTGGGTTTTACTGCTATGGAAAAGCAAATATTCACATAACTGTGTGATCTGGTTTTGTGCTTCCCTGGCAGCAGACTGCACTTTAGGGGTAGGGAACGGCACTTTCAAACCAGTAAAAACTCATAGGCCCCAAGTGTGTGGATTCCCACGTTTGTGCAAGTCTTAGTTGCCTAATGAAGGAAGCTGGTGTGATGGCACCCAGAAATAACACCTCAGTACCAGCCTCCCCATCATCTATTCTGAAGCGCACACATTCCCATGGTTTTTATGGGCAGCACAAGATTGTCAAGCAGAACTCAGCAATGTGAAGGTTTTGCACTAATGAAGGCAAACGAACTGCTCCCAGACACAAAGATATGTGAAAATTAAAGATAAGTTGATGGCTGGGTGTTGGCCATGCCAGAGGAGAGCAGGATTTCAGGCCATGTTCCCACCAGCTCATCCAGCTGGACAGAACTCTGGTGTCACCTGCCAGCCCACTACCTTCCACGCATCTTCTCTCCAAATCAGGAGACGAATCAGGTGCAAAAGCCTCCAAGATCTCTTCTTACAGTGAAAAATCCCCATTTCAGTATTCAGATTTGTTGGAGGTTGGCCGAGAGGAAAAGCCTATGGGGGAAACTCAGCGTAGAGGATACAAAAAAAAGCATGATCAGAAAAATTATGAGAGGGTCAGAGATTAAGTGATCTTCTACAGAAAAATTAACTACATAAGTTAGGAAGTCAAGCCTGTAATCAACATAGCATGATGGACAGGCAAGTCAGTTCCTGCACAGAACGTGTTAAATAGCCAGAGTTGGGTTTTTTTGTTATTTAGTATAAAGAAAGCTTTGGCTCTGGAGGATCAGATGCAGTTCATGATACTACAGTGGGAAAAAAACTAAATCTAATATGCTTAGAAAAGCTTCTCAAAATTAGGGAAAAAAAAAAAATAAAAATCCTGTGCTACACATGTATCTTTCTGCTGCTTTTCCTACGTGTTAATGGATAGGGATTGACTTTGTGAAATTGCTGCAGAAAGCTGAGAATGATGTATGAAGTGAGAAATTCTGCCCAATGCACAGAGAATATGGATGTGTTATGTTACTTGCTGTGCATTGCACAGATACACAATATTCATCTCAGTCCAAACAGCAGCCGGTAAAGCCTTTGAAGCCCCGAGAGTTGTGCACACCTGATGCAATAGCCCAGTAAAGCTGACAGCTCTAGTGGCCCTGACAGCAAAAGAAGGATGTGGACAAATGTACACAGGTAAACAGGAGGTAAGAAAAGGCAGAATGTAGCAGAAGGGGGAAATCAAAAAATAAAAGCAATGGTGTAGGTAAGGATCTCTGTAAGGATCAAGCCTCATTGTTACAGCAATGTGGAAATGCACAGGAGGGATTAAGCTCCAGCAGTGCAAAGGCAGCACAGCTGGCTGCATGGACAGCATGGGGAACGGAACAGCAGCAGTATTGTCAAGGTGGAAAGGGCACATGTGTGACAGGGCAATTAAGCCACATCACACCAAAGGGCACATATTAACATTTGTAGTGACTGAAAAGAAAAAAAACAAACAACAACAAAAAATATTTTCCTGATTATGTGTTTACCTTTCCTTCCTAAGCCACTAAAGTTGGCTACTGGCAGCTACTTGCTGCCATTAGATGATGACCGATATATCTGGCAGTTTACAAGAGAATAGGAAAGGCACGAGGCTAACAGCTGCATCCCAGGCTTCACCAAAACAATCCACTTCCCCAGTGCTCCTACCTATATAGGCACTTGAAAAAAACACAACCACCTTTGGGGGAACAACTCCCTTTTCCAGACAAGTGCTACTGCAGCAAGCCTCCTTCTCTGTGCTCCATGGTTCTCTTTTCTGCCACAAGCACAGGCCACTGAACTACTGAGGCAGCAAATCTCCCCCACTTTCCCATCAGCTCCATCTGCCCAGGGGCACAACTTGAGGCATGTCCCAGCTAGCTCCTCCACCTGGCCTACATCTCTTGCTTCAGCAGTTATTCAGGCTTCTGAAAAAGCAACCAGGGAGGGGATGCAGTCCCCATCTCTACTGGGATCTTTAAAGTACATCTGCACAAGACCTCAAAGAAGGTATTACCTTTTTTTTGAGGATGATGCAACTGCCTCTCTCTTGGCCTCATTGCTTTGCGTTATCACTCTGGATCTTCTGTAGCCATTTCATGGCCACAGCTGCACTGCAACCTATGGCTCAGGATTTGCTACTGGAATCCATTTGCTACAACCTCTATCTGGAGCTTCCACTTCTCCAAGCTTCACAGTTTTAGTCTCTGCTTCTTTCTGTGGTAGGGCTCTGTTTAAATTTGGTGATTTGCCTTAATTGTGTACCTGCTCGCTGCTGCCATTGCTGTCTCCAGACAGCCTAGCTTCTTGGAGGGCCACTCACGTCCCATGTTCTCAAATCTGGCCAGGCAATTCCCAGAGAAAAGTTGTTCCCACCCCCCCCAAACAGTCAAAAATCAAAACTTTTTGAGGAAATGTGTCTGTTTAGAGAGCAAACAAGCTTTTCCACACAAATGAGACCATAATTTAGCAATCCTGTTTTCTATATGACATTGTTGCTTCCAAATGGGGGACTGAAACAACAGTAAGTGCCTGTCCCAAAAAGAGCACAGCACTGACATTTATTTTTTTTTCTAAAGCACTGCTAAGAGGGTTGCCTGGAAAGGAAGAGTTTCTCCCCACCCCCCCCTTACCTCCCCACACTTCAACAGATTTCAATCCTGTCCCAGCAAATCTCTGCTCTGCCTAACTCATGGCAGGAAGGCCTGTGCCATCCTGATGCCAGAAGAGTGCCCACTCCCAGGCTAGTGATTATGTTGAACTAATTTTCCCACCCATACTTAGCTTTACCCTGGACCTTAAAAACCTCTCTGATGAAGTTTTCACTCAAACAGAAAAGCTGTTGTGACTTCAACCAGTTGGCATTGTCTCACATGACCATAAAGCCCCTCTACTCTTGAAAGCCTTCCAACCAGCTCTGTCCTCACACGAGCTGCATACTCATTTCTATAGACAGTAAGGAAGCAATAGCAGCAGAGCTTTTCCCTGGAGATGTCAAGAGATAGCAGCACTGCCCACAAGTACTAAAAAAACATATCCTCTGGTAACGAGCAGATGTACAGTTCAGTCAACCACAGTCACAGCAAACTCAGAGCTACCCCTGCTGAGGCTTTTAGTCTCCAAAGAGAAGACCAGATTATTTTGCATTAGGAACATATTCTGCAAACTCATGAATCTACTGCATGTCAAAGGCAGCTTTATATGGAAATGGAGGTGTGAAAGAACAGCACAGAATTACAATGGACGAGAACAAAGTCCATACTGACTTACAGCTGACCTTCCTTGCCTGTCACACAAGTGAGAAATCCCTTTGCAAATCCATATTTAAGTACCTCCTTTTTCAGGACTCAAAGAAAATACCAAGACATTTAAAAAGCAAAACCACATCCTTCCTTTTTTTCTTCCTGCATATGCAGGACATACCCTTTGTATCTCTGTATGTGTAAATGAATCTTCAGGTCACCCTGGGAGCATGCTGATCACATCAGTCATTCTGTGCTTGGTGCCATTGGCTACCTGACCTGCTTTTCAAAGAAAGAAAATAGCTTTGTCATTCCAGAAACTCAACTCATTATACAGCACTGCACTAGTAGTGATCTGTGAGCAGTTCAGCTCCTAGGACAGATAGAAAGTCAGTAGTATTATACAGATGATATGCTGTTTGCTGGCAATGCTAAAATTCTTGTGGAAAACTAAATAGCAAGGCATGTTTAGCAGGAAAAGAATAAATCAAACCTACCTGATGAAAATTCTGACTCCCTGTTCTAAACATCCCTTTAAAAAGTAAAAGCCAAAAGTATGGTCATTTTTTAATGGTCATTTTGCTAACAAATTACACTTTGAATCCTCCCTTCCAAAAACAAGCCTATACCACCCATCATCCTCTGGTAAGGATTCCCATTCCTCTAGCATTTCTTATAAAAATCTATCAAGACCTTTACAGAAGTATTAATGCAATACGGACCCTTTGGGTACATCCTTCCTTCCAGCAGCTTCCTCCCTCCCTCTCCATCCTCACTAGCTGGTGTCTCAGAATGGCATTGTGCCCACTCATGGAATCTGCTCCAAATTCCTGGCACTGCTGAGCACATTCAGGCACCACAGAACCCCTCCATCTCCTGCCCAACCTCTCCCTGTGGGCTTCAGATGGAGTGGCTGCTTAACACTTCCAAAAAATACTCAAGCTGCCAATGTAAACTTCATACGAATACTCCTTTGAAGCCATTTAAATATACATTTATTCATCCTTTTAAAGAAAGGAACACATCCAAAGTTGTCTGCATGCTCTATGCACCATCCCTTTCTCTTGCAGTACCACAAGATGTAATCAAGATACTGTCTGAAAATTAATCTCACATTGATTGGCTTTCAGGGAAGAAATCATTCTGACTTTTTTTTTTTTTTTTTTTTTTTTCTTCTTTCTTTCTTTCTTTCACAAATAGCTTAAGGAATCATGTAAAAGAATGCTTTAGCATTAGCAGGAGAAAAGGAACACAAGTTAAAAATCCATTTTCTGCCCCTCCATTTCTGCCTCGTGCACATTCTCACAGTTCTGTATGGCTTTTGCACAGTAGTTGTCACAAAATTCTCTGAAGGAAGTACACAGCTGAGATTCCCCTGGTGGGAGATACAGTGTTAATTTTGTGGGCACATTCATTTTAGGATTTGAAGACAGACTTCATCTCTGGGCCAAAAGAAAAACTGAAGCTGGGGGTTTAAAATAAGAATCTTGGTATCAGGCAATTACTTTTCCCTCGGTTTTCAAAATGTTACGTAAATTGTAAATAACTCAAATACTAAGAAAATAATTTCATCACATATAATAGCTATTTTCTGAAGGGAACAGCAGAGTGTAAAGTACAAAATGACAGAATTCTTCTGGTTTTCCTTTCTAGTTTCAGATCAACACATTCATCTCTTTCTCTTGCCCCTCTAATTATGGCAGCATGTATCTTGAAGCAATGCCAAAGAGGTGGTACATGCCGAGTGAAGCAATCCTCTGATATCTAACTACAAAACACTTGTATCCATAAAGGACAAAAAGACACCAAATAAAAAATTTAGATAGCAACAGTTCTTCATGCTGACAGAACCTAAAATTAAAAATTGAAAATCTAGATTAACTGCACAAAACCTGCACGTAGATATGAATAGCTAAAGAGGGCACAGCCTCATCTTGTTTTTCTATCACAGTTACTGCCATCTATTCACTAGCACCAGTGACAGAGCCATGGCCACACATTTTTAAACAGAAGTTTGGAATCTTCTCATTCACCTTACAGGGTGAAGCAAAAGAAGGGTAATTCAGAAGGTTACAGTAAACTGGGCACGTCTTGAATGAAAGCATGCAAATGCCTGTTTAATTAACAATAATTGTTGGTTCTGCTCATCTAACTTCCCATAGCCTACTACCAGTTTTGACAGGATTTCATAACAATAAAATGCAGTTAAATGAATTTAAGTCCTGAAGGACTCCAAGCTGCAATGTAGGAAAAACACAAAAGATAAATGATGTCTTAACTAATTTTATGATTTATTATTCCTCCAACTTTGCTCATCCTGGGATGCAGAACTACTCATTTTTCTATTTGGCAGCTAGCTATGTCAACACTGTTAATAGGTACTATTAACATCACATAAATATGTTTGTGAAAATAAGTGTAGTTTCACTCTGATGCTGACCTCAGCACTTCAGTTTTATTACAAGCACAAGACCTGTCAGTAACAAAAATTGATGCACTTATCCAGAGATTCTGCTTGTCTGCAAGTAGCATTTTATCCATTTTTCTTCCCCAAAAGTTCATCTTTAAGCAAGTGCAGATTCATGGTTTCAATTACTGTCTTGACACATCATCTGTTGCTTTATAAATTCTTACAAAGAATGTATTTTCCCCAGGTTTTAGGAGGTAAAGAATCAGCATTAACCATCACAGGGGGCACTGTACTGATCTGAATTTAACATGCAGTGTGTAAACCTAAATGTAAACTGTTGCTATATGAAAGATTTCCTTAGCAGTCATTCAGGTTACAAATCATCCTAATTGAGTAACTCCATAAAGATCCTTTTAGGTGTCAGGAGAACAGCCAAATTTTGGGTCACCGTTTCCAAACTTCAACTATTTTATCTGAAGTTGAGGATTTTTAGTATTTGGCAGGAGTAGGTTTATGACAGACTTCATCTTTCAATGGTGGTACAGCACCTGGACACAGTCAGCTTATAGGTCCCTGACTGGGAGCGTAATTTTGCATTAATCCTCACAGAACTTAGAGCACTTTAGGACTTTAGTCTCAATGAGCAAGTACTGATTCCCAAAGGGCTACCTGAAAAAAAAGATGAGGATGAAGACTGCGGTACAAGTGGTCCAGATTTCTTCCCTGCCCTCAGACTCAACGGTGGATGGACACGCTTTCAAAACCTGTCGTCAGGTGTTGGAATAATGTGATGTCAAATTCATAGAAGAAGTATATTAAATTCACCATCTGCACATGCAATCCACTGTAGGAAGTGTGTGATTAACTGCTTTACTCTAGATTCTGAAGGTCATACAAAGAATTTTGCCTTTCCAGTTGCTTTGTAATCACTCCTGTTTCACCCTGTCGTAAATGAGACTGTCAGAACAGCAGGTGTTTAAGATAGACTAAAAGATCATAACATCAGTCTTAAATTAGAACCCGAGCTGGCCCTGGTGGAAATACTGTAACAGAATTCTTCACTGGAAGGAGAAGAGTTAATGGGGAGATAGGGACAGAACTTGGGACTGTCTAAACTTGCGCTTTTCATTCAGGTGTGTTGGGAGGCACATCACCTAAGGCTGTGGAGATGGGACCCAGGGAAACTGCAGGCTGAAGGTACTCCCAGGTTGCCATCTGGAGAAGCTACTGTGCAGTGCAGGAACCTCAGGAGATGATGCCTGCAGTTATGCATTCACATACGCGTGCACATTCACACAGGCACGTAAAGCAAAACAAGTACATAAATTAGAGCTAAAAGCATAACCAGTCTGCATGGCAATGAGTTGCAGAAGCACTTTTAGCCTCCAGAACCTGAGGTTTGTGGAGCTAATAGACAGGTTAGCTCTAGCTAGGCAAGGATTCCTTTACATTAGCCCTCTCGCAGACCCCCTCCAGGACAGTGGTGGACAGCCAATGCCCAGTGCCCAATGAAACAGCTTCTTGGAAGGATAAGGCACTCTCACCTGCTGGGCTCCACGGGGGTTAGTTGTAGGTTTGCCAACTCGAGTGCCTGCACCCCCACTTAGTTTGAACTCAGCAGCAGACCTGTTCTCTTTATAGATGTTCTGTTGTGAAAGGTCTTTTGTAGCCTTGCACAGCAGAGACCATGTTAAGCCTAGGCTGACTTTTATGGCAACACCATCCTGCTGGAAAAAAAGCCTTATTTTATCATGTATCATTTTAAAAATAGTATTAACATCCATTGCAGAAACACAAGGCTGGCTGACACCACCTATGTGAAGTTGATTCATGCTTGTGCTAAACCTGGGTATGGTCCAGCTGACACAGTCAGCTAAGTTATTGCACTGCCAGTTTAATATTTTGCCATCTGCTAACTGAAAGCTCTGCTGCCTGCTGGGTCCCATAAAGACTTTTATTTATTACATTACACATGGCAACATCTGCCACAGGACTCAGCTCAGCTTCCTAATTAAACAAACACACACTACATCTCCAGTACAGGATTGGGTCTAGCTATTATTTATACAATCTGAGATAGATATTTAAAATATATATGTTGTCTGTTTCAGATAAACAGATACCATTTCTGCAGTTTGAGGCAGCAGGGGAGGGCTTGATAGAACAAGCTGGAGACTCTCAAACGCTCTGTTTTACCATCAGAAAGCGACCAGAAGTTGCTGCATTTATTATTGTTTTGCTCTTATTATTTAAAGTATTTAATTTACACTAATTAGAAATACAAGATTATTTCAAACCCCTATTAGTTCCTCCCCTGAGTATAGCCAGTCTGTAAAAGCAGGGGAGACTACAACAGTCTCCGCTCCTGCTTGATTTCAGAGAAGAAAGTGGCACTTGGAGAGAGACCTGATCTGAGCAACGCTGCACTGTTCAGCCATCAAAAAAGACACCGAGAATGCACTGCCCAAGTCCATTTCAAACCTCACTGTAATGAGAGAAATGACTGGAAAAACAGTCACTGGCTACGCACCTACATCAAAGCTCTCCATCTGTGCTAGTCACCTGCAGTTCAATCAGACTGGGGGGAAAAAAAATGGATGAAATCCAGACCTAATGAATTCAGTAGGAATGTCACAAGTTCTTCATGTTTTTTTGTTTTAATTCAGTCCTGAACAAAAATTTAAATTTTATTTATTCTTTAACCCTTTTTCACCAAACTATTTTCTTTTAGCCCATCTCTTGTTTTAAACTTTAAAGGAAGGATGTGTACAATTCCAAACATGCAACCTCCCCCCCAAAATTTTCATTTCCTAAGTCTAACATTTAAAAAAAAAAATAAAAAAAAAAAAAAAAAAAAAAAATCAAAGGGACAAAACAGCACAACTAGAGTTACATTTCCCACTTTGCCATTCTTTCCTCCAGTTTTCATTTACTAGGTTCAGTTGCAAAAAAGACAAAAGGAGAAACAAAATTAACTATCTTAATGGGGAAAAAAAAAACCCTGTTGACTCTAATTGTGTAAAATATAAATAACTTCTAAAAACAGGTATCTTGGTTTACTTTTTAACCAACTCCAGCTGCTCCTAGTGCCTCTGTCACACCAAGGCAGCCCTTTTACTCTCTTTAAAAATTGACCTCATTCCTCCTTTAATCAAGAATAAGAAATCATTTCATTTGCACTACAATGATAGGCATATGTTGGCTACCAATATCCCCAGTCCCTTGTGGTAGGAAGTCATCCCAGTCAAGAAGAAAAATATTGTTGTATTTATGAAGGTAATACTGATTTTTTTTTTATTATTATTATTTTAGTTACAATCATTTCTTTAAGATTTTTTTTTTTTTTTTTAAATACTAGAACCCTGGAAATTTTCCATCCCCACATTTGGTGTTGAGGGTGCTGCTCCTCTGCCCAGACAGGGTTGGGGGAATCTACAGGCTTCACCAAACAGTGCAGCTCCCTAGGGGTGATGGGTACTAATTCAAGACATCATCTTGACTCTGACATGACAAAATACTCACTTTAGTCACGTTATTGCCTTAGAAATGAATCAATATAACACAGGCTGCCAAATCATCTGCTATTAAAACGCTCCAGACACTGAGCTATTTGGGAGTGATTTAACAGACTCCCTGCCTACCTTAATCTTTCAGCATTAGAAAAACTCCCTATATAAGTATAGAGGGCTCTATTGTACAATTCCTTTGCCACAACACAAATGAGACAAGACAAGACCCTATTAAACAACTTACCTCCAACATGATCCACTCCACCTCTGTGTGGAACGTTTATAAAAATCCTCTTATTTCTAAGGTGAAACACAAACTTGGAAAAAGCTAGCAGCTCTACCTGTTCAGATTAAGCGAGATGTGCTACAGGATATTTTTGATGTTAACCACTTTTAATTAATTTTGGAGACAAAACATTTGGATATTTAGAGGGTTAACGAAATTATGCATCTTTCTCTACATCACTGGTACCTGCACAATGAATTATTTATGACTAAAACATCACAGACAACCCCCAACAATATGTGATCTTTATTATCTTTCTTCTCTGGTTCAAATATTGTCTGCCATCACTTTTCTGAGGATCCTGTAGTTCGGCACAAAAGGAGGTGGCAATTAAGAGACAGAAGCCTAATTACTTGCATATAAAAAGATGAACACATCTGCCAGGTGCTTTCAGCACCAATAAAGACTGGGTTCAATAGCTAGAAGTTGCCCATTAAAGCTATCAATTCCCAAGTGCCCCAAGCTTGTAGGCTCACTGGATATCTTCCCCAGTAGCCTTTTATTAGTGATACTTTCCTACTTACCATGTCGTGTCTGGCCTTGTCTCACTCTGACCTTAGCCCTTGTTTTAAGTGCATTTCCTTCTGTTCAGGTGCCTGCTTCTGGGGAGAAACCCTCTTCCCCCATTCCCCAGGCACTGAGCCGGCTGCACTGCGAGTGCTCAGGCAGCAAGCCCTGAACAGCTTGCTTAGCAAAGCCTTCAATTTGCACCATTAGTTTCCCCTCACTAGCATGTCATTCTTAGGAAAGGGGGAGATGACAGAACAGGATCCCAGTGACCCCTTCTCCCTGTCCCAGGCAGGTTCATATGTGGGGGGCTCAGTGCACTAAGCCAGGCAAGTTGATGCTGGAGGAATTTTAGGCAGGGTACAAATGCCAATGTAATGAGATGATGAGATCATAATGCTTGGAGGCAAAGAACCTTATTTCAGCGTTGCAGGAATACAGGTTAGTCTTTGGAGGCAGTTCATGTTTTTATTCACCCACCCATTGAAGCAGAGGGCTCCCTATTGTCTTAACTTTAGGACACAACCTTGCACTTCAGCCTCAGTCATATTTCATTTTTCATGTCTATACATGACAAAAATGGACAACCTCTCTGATAATTACATCCATACAAATAAACTGGTTATTGATCCTGCCTTGTTCTTCAACACACTTCTCTCCCTAATGAGAGGCTATCTCAAGAACAGCTGGACCAAAGCAGATACCCTACAACATGGCATTTCTCCCCCTGAAATGTCACTGTGCTCTTCAGTATTGCAGCTTAAATGTTTCTAATGTCATACACTACTTTCTCTTGATCTAGCACTGTGTGTGTCAGGTGCTGAAAATTGTATCTCACAGAACTGGTGTTCCAGAACACCTTCTTACACATTGTAGATGAGCAAATTTCAAATACTTAAGGTAATGTTAATGGAATTTGAGAGTTTGCATCATCAAGAATGTGTCCAGTCCTCTGAAGAAGAGTCCTGGGAAGAGGCTGTGACAGCTCATACTGGTGCCTGCAAAGAGAGCCTCACACAGGAAGGGAAATTATCTCAAGGCCTTGCCAATCAGACATGCACTTCACAATGGAGAATTACTGCTTCTGGGTGACACAAGCTATACAGAAGTATTTGTCAAACTGACAGGCTTCCACTTTTGTGTAGTTGCTTTTTCTGTGCACGTTCCAGCAGTGACTCCTGCAGCCGTTCGGTTTAGCTGAACCGAATCCCAGCCTTCGTGCAGGAGTTAAAAGATTTCACCACTGAGACAGCAAATCCTTCTTTATGCCACATAATTTCTTGTGCTCCTGGGTCAGTTCCCAATTCAATCAGGAGCATGTCCCAGATCTTTCCTAACAGTGTTAAAGGCAAGAGTTCATTTCTGCTCAGGATCACTGTTAGGAAATGACCTATTGGCAAGATTATCCTCTATTCACCGAAAGACCATTCTGCCTGCCTGTCAACATTTTACTTTCTACAGCATAACACTCAGACCTGAAAATTCCAATGCCATTTTTTGTGTATACTAAGAATACATTAGTAGTACCATAATTATCAACCAACGCTCAATGACTGCTGGTACCAAATCCATACTTACTATAGTTTATGCTATTAACTGCTAGCGATTCGACATACTGAGATGTATCTGGCCCAGACGAGTACTTATTTCACTGCTACACTGAAATTACACCAATTTCTCACCCTCTCTGCTGAGGTTTTATAGGTGTGACATCCACTCAGATCCACTCTGTGCCATCCAGTGAACTGGAGGTGGTAGTGGTAAGGCTCAAGTCCACACAGCCATTAACTTAGCAACAGAATATAGAATAATGCAGAGATGTTGAGGTGTTGCTCCTTCTCCTAATAAAGTCCAGTCAGTAGATTCCCCCCATCCCCCTCAACTGTTACTCTACTAAATTCCTTCTAGTTCACGTAATAGAACAAAACTCCCAAAACCCTTCTGATGCAAGGAGCCTGAAATCTGCAGCATTCTGCACTCTTCATCTGAGGTTTACCTTGAAAATACAGACACAGGTTTTTCTTGCCCAAAATACTAATTAACAGGGAAAAGGAAAGAAGCAATCCCATCAAAAGCCATAATGAAAGTAACTGCTGGGATTTTTGCTTTGGAAGATTCTGAAAAATGACAGGTGAAACTTCACTTTAATTGAAGAGAAAATTGGAGAGAATATCAAAGTTTTCCCTAAAATGCCTGATTCAGTATGCATGGAAAATCTAGATAAACATCGCATGATCTCCCTGGACCCTCTGAGACATAAACAATGCAATTAAAAGGAAACATTTACTTCCACTCTTGATGGTATTACCTGAGGGATAGCAGATGCCAGATAGTTCAGTGTTTATTAGAAGCGAGTAGCAAGTTTGGCAATTGGAATTGGCTCAACACTCTCTCGCATTTTTGCAATTTTCTAACACCATATGGTCACTACAGATTTCTTTGACTATCTTCCGGTTTAAGTTCAGCTGTTTCCACAGAACATTTAAACTGAAGTTAAACATATTGAAGATATGATGTGATAAGCCGCAAAGATATTTTAGTGGGGGCTGTAAAATTACCAAGAAGCATAAATTGCTATTTGAATGAGTTAATATTTATTAATGAAATGCCTTGGTCTTTGGGGTCTGGCAAACAAGATGAGGTGTAGACTGGTCTCCAAACCTCGCAAGACTGCTGGGCTGAACTAAAGCATGACCCTGAGAGCACAACAAAAGCACAGTGATGTGCCATGGCTGCTGACAGCTCAGATGGGGACATAGGTACACAGTATTTAACACTTCACAGCATTCTGTGCTGCCTTCATAAACAGACTAGGATTATCTGACCAGTATCACTCACCTAGGTGAAAAGTAATTGCATTTTGCTAAAGCTTTCAAGGATGAAGAAAAAGCAGTACTAGGAGGGTATCATGATTCTGAGCTTGCATTATCATCTACATTAGTTTTGTACCCCCACATTCTGCTATGCTATGCAAACTAACCTGGTCTCTCCATGTCTCTGTCTTCCTCCACCATTCCCTCCCTCCAGAGCTGAGACAAGTTCCAGCAACAAAGAAGGGGAAAGCTGCAAATGGGCTCCATCAGTCCTTCCACTCCATAGCAAAGCGCCAGAACAAAGTTGATGCAGATGTGGGATCAACATCTAACATCTCCAGCCTCCTGGCTGGTGAAGGACTACTGTACTCCTAGAGGAGTGGAACCATTGCTTCACAGTGGTGTAAAGTCCTTCACAGACAGCCAAGGACACCAAAATCTGCTGGGAATTTGGAATTTAATAAACAGGTCTGCCCCCACCTCTTCTCCCAAACACTCTTTGACCACAGCCCCATATAATTTAATTACATGTGATTCTTGTTGATATTGAAACTTTTTAGAAATAGGGTCATGAAAGATTGCATGCTATTGCTCATTTACAGCTTGTCCTACAATTACTGGAGTAGTAAAAAAAAAAAAAAAAAAAAAAAAAGCGTCATGAGAAAGGCAACAGACATGGAAGAGGCTGAGACTACACTGAAAATGGCACAAAACTTCCTAGACCTTTTTCCTAAACCATTTTCAGGTTCTTGGGAATTCAGAGATTTGTCACTACTCAATGCCAGAAGGAGATACTACAGTCATTTCACTTTACTATATGGAGCACAGCTCCTAGAACAGCCTCTGTTAGGAACGCTTAAGGTTCAGCTTATGAAAGACTTCCTAGCCTTGCAGGCTAGGGCCATGCAATCCTCCTTAGCAGCAGAAGAGCAAGTACAGCTGTGCAGAAGTGCTGCTGTTCCAAGAACTTTTGCAACTAAAGCCTAATTGAGGGTCTTGGCTAATATTCAACTGCTTACCTTCCCCTTCTCTCTCTCTCTTTTTTTTTTTTTTTTTTTAAATCAAAACAAACCAACCAAAAAAAAAAACCCAACACACAAAAAACCCCACCCACAAAACAAAACACACCAGAACAGATTTCCATACTTATTTTATAGGCTGGATTTCTTCTGTTTCTACTTAGGAACTTATCCTTCTAACCTCTCCTCTCCTCATGTAAATAGGCACCTCTTTGCAACAGGGAAACTATCAATTTAACTCAATCTTTGCAAGTATTTAAACAAGTATCTGAGGAATTCAGAACTGTGTTTCTATCTTCAGTAAATGGACTCTGCCACATTGCAATAGAAATCAGCCTGGACTCTACTGACAGCATTTACATTCAGTCTTCCAGCTAGTGCTTCCAGCAAAGTTACCCACACGCTCCTGCTTAAACAGATTGGTCTTCTCATAGCGGAGCCACGCTCCTGAAACAAAACGTTGAGCACCAATGCTGGCAAGAGGGCAGGCAACTTGAGTCACTATCGATTAGCAGATTAGCATATTAGGTGCCAGTCAAGTGCCACTGGCTTCCCAGGGAATCGAGGGCAATGAGAGCTCCAGTTAATGAAGTGCCACGTTCACCGGATTATCAGCAAAATATATTTTCTAAAAAAGCGTCACAGAAACATCAGAATGACATGGCAATCTGTTTTGTTAGCAACTTGGTTAACCTTGTAATTTATTGGTTATTTCTACAGCAAGGAAAGGTGTTCACAAGTTCTTGCTCCTCCAGGGCAGAGCGCAAAAATATATAAATCATACAAAAGTAGAAAAACCCAAGAGGGTATTTAAAGCCTGCTCTTATTTTAGCTCCACAGACTTAAACAAGTTCAAGCCTGACACTATGGCAATGCAATGAGTCCGGGCCTCATTAATTTTTAATCAACCTTTATCCACCATAGCTTTTGAAATGAACTGTTACTAATGACTAGTCATATGTCAGTCTAATGAATGGGATGCAGACTTCTATTAAAATAATGAAATTAGCTTGTTTGGATTTTTGTTCCGGTTCCATGGCACGCAGTCCCAGGTAATTACAGTTAGCACTATTTGCCCATATTCAAGTCTCTTATTTACTTAAGGTCTTTAGTCAGGACATCCCAATTTAGCTCATGTCAGCTGTTTTTTATGAGTCTAGGAGTACTTGTTTTATTAACAAAGAGATAAATACATGCAGGCAGCGTAAAGGACTAAAACATCAATTATGTACACGTGGGCACATTGTGAAAAGGCAGAATAAGAACACAATCCCTAGCCATAGAAACACAACTCAGTCTTTCCCTGTGGCAGCAGAAATTACTTTTGAGATACAGAACAAGGTCTGTAAGGCATCTTTGCTAAGTATCATTTGGCCCCTTCAAGCACCCTCTGTCCTTTAAGATCCTGTGTATGGGCCTAAATAAACTGAGCTACATTGTCCTGGTTTGAGAATAGAACTAGTTCTGCAATGGATTGTGTTTATGAACACAAAAATTCATCATTAATTATACAGCAAATCCCACTTTCTCAAATTGGACAGAGTATTTTGATGGACACGATATGAATCTCTGAAACAGAAAGATGTCCTTTGTTTTTTCTTTCCTCAGACGCAGTCAGCTACCCTGTAGACAGACAGATCCAGAGCAAACTCAAGCCAGGACAGAGCCTGTGATTTAATGGGCTTTAGCAGGAAAGACTGAATTCCTCCAGCTGACAGCTGTAACTGATGCCACAACATTTCAAAAGCAACCAGCATAATGGAGGGCGAGTGCTACGTCCAGTCATAGTTGCCATGTCAGAGCTGACATCCAAAGCTAGATTCTCCCAGCTTGAAGTTTGACACTTCAGACTGACAGTGCAAATGCCAGTATTAAAACCTACAAAAGCCTACCATTTAAGGGACATTCTGTGTTTACAGGGAACTATCTAATAGAGGAGAGCTCAAGGACCTCTCCCCCTGTCCAGAGTACATGAGACTTGATGACTATTTGAGTAGTATAACTCATTGCTGATAAAGTATTTTATTTTGCTCCTGAACTTCATTAAAAGATTTGTGAAAAGGTAGAACACAGGGAGAATGCTATCAGGACTGCTTTGCTCTGACAGGAGAACCATGGAGTTTACCAGAGTTTTCCTGGGAGAGCCAGGCACTACACAAAAGCAAGCTCATGTTACCGTTTTGTCCCTCCTACCACAAGCCAGAGGACACATTGATCGCAGCTAAATTGATTTAACTCAATCTGCAGTCTTTCTCCTTTTATATTACATTAGGCCCCGATCCATCTTTCAAATTACCTTTGGCAATTAACTGAGGTGGCTAATTCAGGAGCTTAATTGCTCTCTGTTACTCGTGCAATCAATATAGACAAACTATTGCATTAGCATACTAGGTAACTCAAGTATAATAGTTAAAAGTTTCATGGCTTAACCCAAGCCTTAGAGCTCAACAATCCCTACTAGAAATAAGTCCAAGGGACTTTCCGTTATTAATGAAAGAAAAGCACAGCAAAGAACCAATATCAGATACTCAGAGACCTACACCATCACTTCTTACAAAACATTTCTTCCACTTTTGCCAAGGCACTTTATAGAAGGTCAAACAAGTGATTCCTGATCAATTCCTGATCAGGTCCTGTACTGAGCAGTGTCAGACAGGGTGCTCCCTTGGCTGAGCTCTACCTCTGATGCTCCAGGAAAGATCCAGAAACAGATAATGAGGGCTACAAGAGGTCAGTTCCCAACTCTCATTAGGTAAAAATGAGCTTGAACTCTGGAACATGAGGCTTTTATTTTTCAAAGGACTTCTGTAGATTAAATAGACCTGTTACTTATGTAGATTTCCAGTCCCGATGAATGTTTTGATTTCAGTTAACCCTCATGGCAATGAGTCCTTCAGTAAGGGTGAGAATGAATTGGTTTTGCCATGTCAGGATTTCTTGAATACCTGGAAAAAGGTGTAATATTAAAAGGTAAAAAGGAGAAAAAAAAGGTTTAACTTAAAAGAAAAAAAACAAAACAAACAAAGAAACCAAACCTGAAAGAGTTATCGATTACCTTATCAGTTACCATAAAGTAATTAGCTTGCTAAATATCTCTGTGTAACTGTGCCCTCCTCCCCACACCCTCCCCAGTTCTACAACAAACTCAGAGACGGAAACATCTACAGCTCACTGTGCACTGGACTGGGCAGGGTGGCTCAGCCAAGCTCCCTACCAGCTTCCCAGCTAGATCATTATTTGTCAGATCTCTCGTGCATGGGAGAATCACACTTGCTTTTTAGATTGCAGCTGCACACTGAGTGGCCCACAGTGACACCTCAGTTTCTCTCCTGGACTGATAACAGATTATTTATATCTCAATATGGTGTGTGAGATAGTTTTTTGGGTTTGTTTTTTCTTTTTATTTTTCCTCCAGTGTGTACTAGCAACAGCTGCATTGAATGGAATTTATCACTTTTCACTGTTACAAGTCCCCTTGATGAAAATCTTCAATTCAAATTAGGTCCCAATTAAAAAATTAACAAGTTACATTTGCAAAAAATGCAGTATTTTCAAAATAACATAAAACTTGTAAAGAATGACTGTAAAAACAAACAGCTAAAACATGGGATTTAGGGAATGTATTTGCAAACTTTTATGAGATTTTCTGTAGAATATGCAAGCAGTTAGAGAAACTAAGATGAAATAGGAAGAATATTTCCTTTCTTCTGGCAATGTATAAATTGCCTGTATTTAGAATTACTGCCATAAATTTTCAGCTCTGTCAAAAAAGCCTGTGCTGTTAACAATATTCAGCGATTACTGGTAAGAGTCATTTATTACATAACAAATATATAAAGAAAATTAATTTTAAAATGTCACTAAGCTGTATCGCACAACTAACTAGGGAAAAAAAAGAAAAAAGAAAAAAGATTAATTTGCTAGGTCAGATCTATAGACCTAGGTCTGTGGATCTGAAGTCAGCAAGATGACCAAAGAGGGCTTCACACCAGGCTCAAGCATTCAAAACCCTGGATTCAAGCATCTCTGGAGTATCAACGCTGCCCTCGGTTAAAGGACTACTAGCAGGATCAACTGGCTTAACTGGAGGACTTTACAGTTGTGCCTGTTCTATGAATCCACCTTTACAGTCTTCACTCTCTCAGCCCTCCCATGCTGACAGACAAACATACCGCCCCTCTCCACTGACAGCCTGCACAAAGAGCCAGATGCAGGCTGACCGGGATGCAGTACAGCAGGACCATTAAAAACCGAGGGAACTCCTCACCAGCCGGAAATTAAGCAAGTACTGAAACGTTTACAGAATTACGAAAAATACATTTAAGCTTTTCATTTTAAAGTAAATTAGATGCACATTGCAAGTAGTCTCACAATCTGTTATTTTCTTGTGACACCAAAATCTGTAATCTACTGGCTCATGCTGACACATCCATCCATGTGTGAGGAGCACCCACATAACGCTTCTGAGCTAAACCTTTATGGTTCCTGCCTAGCTAGGGGCAGCGGACTGTGCACTCAGGTCCTGTATTTTCTCTTCCTTTCCTCCAGCTGCTGAGGGTAAAGTTTTACAGAAGTTGGCTTGGAGGGATGGGCAGGGTGCAGAGTGGCTTTTACAGTCCTGGGTGCATTAGTAGTTTTCTGTTCAGCACTGCAACCCCAGAGATAGGAACGGAGAAACAGAACAGTGCCTGCACAAGCACATTTGTATATGTTTAACCTCTTTCTGCCTTTGTTGCCCAGGTAATTTCTCAATTTTTGTTTAATGGACTTGACACAACACTAAAATTAACTGCAAACTCCATATAATATGGAACCATGTGTTCTATATTTTGCAACGCTTCCCGGACACAGCTACTTCAGCAGTAGCTCATTTTTCTGCAACATTTTGTTTTAACATTCGTTCAAAGAGGAAAAACAAACAGAACAGCCTGCTATAACTTAACCAACAGGATTTTACAGAAATGAAGCGACCTTACGCAGGTATCACCTAAGCAACCTTCAGCATTTAATTCAGCCAGTGTGCTGAAGCTAGTAGATAGAAGTAACTGCAGATCATGTCAACAATTCTACACAAAGATAATTTTGTGTTAGAAGTTGCCTTTTTTTTTTTTTTTAAGGTAGAAACCGATAATACATTTCCGTAGGCTGCTACTCTATATTTAGATGGTACCCCATCAGAACAGCAAGGTTAGTGCAGATGCATGAACACCCATGGGTGCCATGCCCTACCTACCCCACGGCTGCAGCGTGCGTCTCACCAGCGCAACCGGGCAACCTGTGGGCGAGCTGTGACTGTCACCAGTCTGCAGGACTGGTGTAGGCCTCCCTGGGGGGTGTCTGCCTCACCTTTCTTAATAACACTAACTCCCCAAATGCAAACCATAAAGTTACTTAACAGGTTGCAGATGTCACCCACATATTTGCTGACTCTTCCAGAAGTATCTGGGAAAACAGACAGCATTATTTTGATTGCTGCAACAAATAACAATGAATTTTCATTGTTCCAAAAATCTGACTACAACTGCTCCAGGCATGCAGGCAGGTGTGCATTCCACAGGCAGCCATCCTAACGCTCACACAGCTTTTCTCAGCTGCTGTCATCCTAGTCAGTAATTTCCAAAAGGTATTAGAATATTCATAGCCGCTTCCAAACAGATTAGGTGTAGGCAGTAAATCATATGAGATTAACTTGGCAAAACGTTTTTATCCTTTCATGAGCAGCTGTTCAAATCTCTGTAGCGGAGATTGTTTCATTCAGCTCTAATATTTGGATTTACCTTTGCAACACAGTTGTGGAAAGGATGAAGATAGATCAAGAACTCAAGTTTCACCCAGTAAGCCAAGACAGGGTTTGTTTGGGTTTTTTTTGTGCTCCCCCCCTCCCCACTGGAGCATACTGAGACAATACAGACATCCTCCCTGAGAAAACAATGTGAAACATTCCCACCAGCTCCAGAATAAAAGCTGATCAATAAACACCAGTTTAGCAGCAAGAAGTGGGAAACAAAAATGTGCCCTTATTGTTTGTTGGGGGTTTTTGTTGTTGTTTGTGGGGTTTGTTTGTTGCTTTTTTTCTTTAGTTTAAAAAACACATCAATAAAATAGGAAAAGCATATGATAAGCAGTAATGGACTCCACCTGCCATATAGATGCCAACCAGCAACAGCCAAGCACATGTAAAACTTGGATTCTTCAGATATTTACTCACTTAAGTTTAACTGAAGCAAATTCAACTCAGATTCAAATTTAAGTTTTTGTTATACTATTTTTTTCCTAACTGAATTAGGGATTCATTCTGTTTTTAAATTTAAGTAAAATATTTTCTGAACATGTGGTGCTAGCTCTGCAGGTGTACTGGCTTGCACTGTTGTTTGTTGTGCTATAAGCCAGTGAATATCATACTAGACATCAACAGAAACACAGAATTTTTGCTCATCTATCACCCCAGACTTCGCATTGTGCCCAACATAAAACGCACATGAATCTCAAGAGAGCACATCTCATGACTGAGATTAACAAAATAAAATAAACTCTGCTACAGCTGCTCTCATCATGACCTCTGATCGTACCGCCTGCTGTTCCACGGCACTTACACAAACTGACTACACATTGCAGTGCTGACAAAATGTACTTGCTGTCAAGCTTCTCGAATCTAAAATTCTTGCACAAGCCCCAAATCAATCTCCATGAGAATTTACGAGGGTAATTCCTGCCCTTCTCGCATTCGATGATGTGAAGAGAGTCATGAAGGAACAGTAAGGCAACAGAAGACCAGGTCCCAATTCATTCAGAAGAACAAAATATACTTCTAAGTTATACAATGCCACACAGTACTTTCAGTTTAACCACCTCAGTTCTTCTCAAACTTTCTGTACCCATGCATTAAGCAATCTCTGTCTGAAGGCTTGTCATGTGTTCCATGGTTTATTTCAGGATACTCAGACACATCATATTCCTTCAGAGCAGATTAACTCCACAATCCTGAAGAACCGTATGGTTTCATGCTAATATAAGAAAGCATCAGCCTAAAGCCCAGTAACACTTAAGCAGGAGCCTTTCAATTGACTTCAAATATACTCTGGCTCAGGCCCAACAGGTGAATAGCACCAGATTACCTGAAGTTGGCTAAAATAAAATAATTTCTAATCCTCCCGCCTTCCTTCAAGTTCTCTTCCTTTTACTCCCTGATATCCTGCAGCCATCAGGATTGAAACACATTAGTAAACACTTCCTCCTCCACAGAGCCAAACCCACAAAAGGGGTAATTAAATGCTAAACCAAAGCTGAATTATGATAAATCCTTAGAACTAAAATACTATATTCCAAGTGCAAAAAGTCTGAACAAAGGTTAGAAAGCTGCTGGCTTTTCCTCTGCAGAAAAAGCAAGCTCATCATTTGTTGAGGCACGCTTTAGGGCAGAGAAACCGATACCCTGGAGCTCCTGAGTTTGCTTCTCATTGATTTCTCAAATATAATTACCCAGCTTTATAAGCACAAACAAGATTTGTACCAATGAACAGAACAGCTCTTGAAGTCTTCCTGATTCAGAGCAAGAGCCAAAGTCTACCAAGGTTAATGAACTTGAACTTTGAATCAAGCTGACATAAAATACAGATGAAGAGCAGCCTGTCTTGTAATGTACCTGCGTAGATCTGCACAAACAAATTAATACTGTCCTTGTATCCAGCTCCAGCACACAGTACATCAGCCCAAGGCCACTTCTTTAACTCTTTTGGGATCAGCTGAGCATTACAGGCCCAGCTTCCCCCAGGCATAGGCAGACATTTGGAGGTTCAGGTACAGACTGCTGCTCCTGCCCATAGAAGTACCATTCAGTGAGAGAGCTTATATGAGTTGTGTGTTCAATCTTTGTTAGCCTGGCTATTGAATTTACTCAAGGAAAAGGAGCTGCTTTCACTGTTTCCATGACAACAACCCTAAGAATTTTGTCTTCATTTAAGTGAGTTATTGCTTTTTGTGCTTCCATAGTCTAGGCAGAAAAATTAACATAATATGGTCTCAAGAAAGACAATCAAATCTTCCTATCCTCCCAACACTCCTACAGGCAGCAAATTCTTCTATTTCATTTTCGGACGCATAAATAGGTTGAACAGCAATCCTCATTCCTACAAATATTAACACTGAAGAGATTTAATTTCAAAACAGCTTCAATTAAAGAAGATTCTTTTGATGTCCATGTTTCTTTACACACCAACAGAGGAGAACAATCTAGCTTATTTCAATTTTAGCCTTTTGAAAGCAGCTCTCAGATGCTTATCCATAAATTATGGTCACTATTTTCCTCCCTATATAACTTCAACCTTTTGGGGGTCTTTTTGGTGATGTATTCGAAATATTTTCAGTGGTACAAAGAGCTAAGTTTCCCCAGAATGTAAAGATCAAAATCTACATAAAACAGGCATTTGAAAGCAGAGCAGAAGTGATTAGGATATGAACACTGTTGACTTACTCTTTAAATTAGTTGGGCTAAAACCGTAATGTATGCACAAAAAAACACCACAGTGTAAGTAGAGGGCTAAAAGTATCATTGCCACTGAAACAACTGCAAAGCTGCTCTCCTGTAAAA
The DNA here is from genome assembly GCA_024605025.1 of Megaceryle maxima. Taxonomy (NCBI): domain Eukaryota; kingdom Metazoa; phylum Chordata; class Aves; order Coraciiformes; family Cerylidae; genus Megaceryle; species Megaceryle maxima. The sequence continues at coordinate 33,868 of JANHGN010019461.1, read as the reverse complement.
AGTCAGTCTGAATCAAAAGCTACTCATCACAGAAGGAGAAGACTTCAGAATAGTCTTGAGTTGACCAGGTTGGTGACTGACTTTGTTAAGAAAAAAATATTTAAGGTAAGTGGGTGGGGAAGAGAATTTTAGGTGGTCCCACTAGCAAGATGTTGAATGTGTACACCTTGTTCTATGTCATTCAGCTCACACTTTAATACTTAAGAGGTGCTAAACAAGCACAGCAAACTGCTTTTACAGAAAGGAGAGGGGGGAAAAAAAAAAAAAAAAAAAAAAAAAGGGGTATTCTATTCCCCATTGTGTCTCCTGAAATACAAGAAGAATAATCAGATCCCCACATCCATAGGCCTCTTAGCAAAGGACATGGATTAAGCCGTGAATCAGACAAACACAATTTTACATCACAGCACAACCAGGACATCTTTATCTGAAAAAGAAGTGCCATGGTGAGACAGATCTCATCTCATGGCACAAATTGTTGCAATTCTACTGACCACTGGAAGGCTTATTACAGCAGCTGAAAATTTGGACCCACTAATAGACATTTTTATGATTGTGACTATCCTGGAGTTGACTTACAAGGAGTAGCTGCCAGCTCTTGATGGATTCTGGGTTCCTTTCAGCATTTCAAGATCAATGAGTTCGTAAGTATGGCATTTATGCTGTTATCAAGCATGTAAGTGAGCACACTAAATCAGCCACAGAACAATGAATGTTTTAAGGTCAGTTGAGCAGGAGAATCCAATCCTGTAAACTGTAAGGGCACAAAAGCTTTTCTTCAACTAGAGAAGAAAATAAAAGAAGGGGGGTGGGGAGGTGAGAAACCCCTGTTGAATAAAGTATAGTCAAAATATTGAAGATCCAGGAGAGGACCTAGGAGATAAACCCTGCCAGGTACAATGCTTGCAATAACTGTTATGTATAGCATACACCTACTTCCATGGAGTATTTAGACTAAGTAGAGAAGGCTACTTTGATCTTTATCATCACCAACAAGACTCAGCAAATATAAACTTGGGATGAATTTAACCAAACCTCTACAGACTACAAAATACTAAATCTTTGCATTGAGTACTTCCATGCGATCTTGTAGAATAGGAGTTTTACCTAAACAAAAGCTTCCTACCTAGCAGAGATCTCACTGAGAGGGGAAAAAGAGGACAGGAAGAAGGCAAACCTTGGAGGAATGGCAACCTGTGTTTTCCAAGCCATATTTCACAAATAGATGCCTTTAAAATATCTTGTAGAAAGTACAAGATACCAGCCACAGCTGAGCTCTCTATAGACAACGTGAAGTCCACAACCAGAGAAATCAAGAATTAGGAAAGAGACAGAAGACTTACAACAGGCTTGTGTTTATGCGTGCCTGCTTTGACCTTGGAAGACATTAAACTCTCCTGACTTCATTTTCACCATTTATTTTTCATCTGTGTTCTTGTGTTTCTCTTTTTCATTTTGATAGAAGGATTTCCTGAACAGACACACAAGTCATTCTTTGACCTGAGACACATGAGCCCTTCAAACATGAGACAAACAAGTCACATATTCAATCACTGACTAGTATGTTCAGAATATACCTAAATGGAACAAAGACTGCAAGATATTGGTTAATCATCACAGCAGCAATCTGTAGAAAACAGAGCTTTCCAGTAATGAAAACAATTTTGGGTCCATACCAGCAGTGCTGGGGCCAAAAGATCCCTACCCCAAATGCAAAGTCAAATCCTTTCCTGAATGGCAAACAGGTGGTCAATACTAAGTGGTCATTAAGTCACTTTTCACCTAATTAAAAAAACTTAATAAACTAATCATTAGAACTGGATATTCAACACATTCAATGCAGTGTAATCATGTAGAAGAGAGAAGATTTCCCTGACGCTCTGAATGATCCATTTGGAATTATAAAATTCTAATGATGCTAACTACAACATTGTTTAAAAACACAGTTTCAGTTCAGGAGACAGGGAAGGTCTCAAGTTAATTTTTGTTCCAAATCTGTCAGTCTGGTTAATTAGACACAAAAAAGTGAGCACATCTTATAATTCCACTTGAGCAATTGAAAGGTACAGCAGATTACACAAGTTCATCTATAGAATAACTGTGAAGAAAATCAGGAACCATCAGTCTTGCATAAGATACAGGCAATTACTCCTCCTGACATAAAGCAAGTCAAAAGAGATCAGTAAATCAGGTTCAAATAAAGAATTTTTGTCATTTACACAGCTGGGTCATCAGATCCCACAAGGTCTTTGCCACTGACAAACGTGATTAGCATCAGACATAAGGATAAAAGAGGCACTTGCTACACAACAAGGCATCGTTCAGAACACTGAGGAACAGAAAGCTGGGCAACCACTGCAGAAAAGGAACTGAAATCACCATTAAATTAACAAGAAAGTATAGTAGGTTGTACTGAGAACTATTCTGTTAATGTATGAAGATTTACAACCATACTCAACAGTGGCATAACTCCATGGACTTCAGTGAGACTCTTCTGCACATGCAGGACCTCTTCTAAGCCAGCCAAGCAGCGCCAGCAATCAGCAAGGCAGTCAGGAATTCAATTTTATTGCCTCCCTTTCTCTTAATCATTCTACACCAGTATTTTTTCAGCCATCTTCACAACCTTAATTGAAAATAGTGATTGTGAGCAAACAGCATTTCATTTTTTGAGAGCATGTGATTCTTGCCTCCTACAAGAGTGAATAACCTAGCCCTTAATCACCTCTTCACTATGAGAACACAGAATCAGGAGAGATTACATTTAGTAATATCACTTCCCGTGCTTTTTTCTTGCTCCCTAGATAGCCAAAATACCACTTTCTGGTTATTAATCAGAGCAAGGACATCAGCTTAGAGGAACCACTACATCTGACCCCACAAGTGGTACTTATTCTTACAGTTAGAGTGGTAAGGGCCTAGGCTCAGTGTCACTGAGGCAATCAAGCAGGTTAGACCCACTGTGTAAGCCTATACTTTCAAACCCAGCGTCTAAGCAATCCTGGTTAGCATAGGTTGCAAAGATTGTTTCCATTTAACCCTTAGTCAAGCATGTAGAGTCATACCCTACACAGCTTGAAAATACTAATAAATCCTGACTGATACCAATAAATTTGAAAGATAGGCAGAATGGTCTTAAAGGGAGTAGAGAAATAATAGGATTTAACTATCAATTTGCGCAGCAATAATAAAAGCAAAAGTCACAAACAGGATCTTCATTAGAGAATGTCCTAGTCTGAAATGTAAGGAACAAAGCCATGCAAACTATCATTCTGGAGAGCAAGAATAGAGGTATGTGGGGATTACAAAAAAAAAAAAAAAAAAAAAAGAGAGAGAGAGAGAGAGAGATTAGGAAACCATGAAGTGGCAGAAACAGATGAGGGGTTTTTTTAACTGAACTTCACTGAGTTCTAATCTGTCTAACTCCCATTATTATTTTTAGGCAGAACAAAGTTTCATTTTCAGAACATAATTGCCTTGCCATTTTCTATGGTATTGCAAGTCTTACTTTGTATCCTGCATGCATTACTTTTGCTACTATGCTATTTTCTTTTTTATATAATTTACCAAGGCTGATTCTTCTTTTTAATCCCTTTGCAGTCTCCTATTTCACTGCTAAAATGTTGCCTTGAGATGACTGATGACATGTTTGACATTTACATTTTATTGGAAAGAATGTAGATTGCATCTTTCTTATCTGCTCCTAAAACATTTCCTCCATTCTCCCACAACACATTTTTTGGGGACAATAGTTGCATCCCCATCAATTTTCTTCAATTCATTACACACTTCTTCGGATACTGACTTTTCAAAGTTTAATATTTTTGTGCCACTACTCTTTGTACATATTGTAGCTTCATGAATATTTCAAATCCAATAGCATTATGATCAGTCAACCTTATAAAAGCTCACCAGCCTCTATCTTATTTATCATACAGGTCCTGCTTCATTTCCTGGGACTATGTCCAAAATATTCTCTGACTTTTTTTACTTGCTTATATAATTTATAAGAGAAAACAATCTTACACTGCCACATGTATTTCTTCACCAGCATTAAACAATTCTTATGCCAGTCAAATTTGAAGAAATTGAACTCCTCTGTGATTATTGCTCCATCCTTTTAATAAGTCTCCACCAGTGTATAAATATTTCTTGATTTTCTTGCTTACCCTCTCATGAATAACATGCTTACAATCATACCCTTAACCCTTTCCAGACTGCATTTAACTCCAAGAGCTCAGGTTTTTTCTTACCAACTTAAGTCCAAGCATCATACAGTCCCTTATCAGTTTTTCCATTTGTCCTTCTGTGCACTCCACTGCTGAGCTCCAGCTGTAAATTGGGCACCATTTTATTAACTAACATTCCCTAAAAATTTCTCAGACCCCTAATTTACATAGGATTCTACCTCTAGCAAACTGCAAGCAAGGGTGAAGATTCAAAAAAAACTCTCCTTTTATCAAAGAAAGTAATTTAAGATCCACTCAGAATGCATTTGAAGTTTTTTAAAGTTTATGGCAGGCTGGCGTAGTTGCTGTTTGCCACGGTAATTCCACTCTCTAGCATGGGCTTGCAGAGTACAGTCTGCCTGCTCTGTCCTACAAAACTGCCCTTGAAATAGTCGCAGATGCTAAGGACTCTAGCAGGAGTCAAGGTTGCTGCATCCTGTCTTTCCACTTACTCCTCACCTGCAGGAACACAGATTCCTTCCAGCAGCAGAACTGGGATGGGATTTTTTCCATCTTTAATGTCTGGCTGGTGATGTGAAGTAGGAACCCAACAGCTCCATTCACACGTGGTGAAAGGAGCTCAAAACCCCATCTATCAGGCTGAGAATCTGGCCACAGCAATCAAGCTTACGTATGAATAAATATGCCTACAGCAAGATCAAGTAGTACATCAGTTATTTCCAGATAATGACATTATCATATCCACCTGCCAAAATCTGTGTCTGTTAGCCAGAGAGTGCTGGCAAGAACGGATGAAGAACTGGCCAATTAATGAACTTCTGTGCACACATCTGGTGAAAAAATACTGAATATTTTACCACCTGCATAACGAAGAAGCAGCTCTGCTGGGGAGACAACTTCAGCTATGTGAGCAGCAGTTCCAGCAGACACCATCTGAAGGATGGGGTGCAAAGCCTCTTTTCACTTGAAAATATTTTTCACAAATTTATTTCTTAGAAAACTCAGTCTTTTACATAAGATCCATACGCTCTCATAGGTTAAAATCCAGTTGTAACATATTAGCCTGGGATTTTGTTTTTTAAGCTAAGTAACAAGAGCCCAGGTCTATGCTTGCTTCAAAAAACTGTTCTGAAGACAGAAAAAACAGGAAGTAAAACAGCATTTCAGGAGCTGTTGCTCTTCTATGATTGTTTGAAGAAATAGCTCAGTACACTATGACAGGAAAAGAGTTCTCATCTTCCAGAAGAACCATGCAATGAAAACTCTGAAACTTGCTATTACATGATGTGGCGTGCAGGAAGCTAATGAGACAGGGCAGGAAACCTTCTCTCCTTTTTTAGATGCTTTAAGAGAAGGAATACACCTTATCCTGAATTGACACACAGTAAAAACCTCCAAAGCAGCTGTGATCCAAGTAATAAAGTCAGTTGCTGAAGAGTACAAACAGCAAATAAAACTATTTGCTTAGAGAATGCTAATAGCTTCCAATAGTTTCATTTGCAATTTTAATCCCACTGGCCTTCTTTAATTAAAGTCAGATGAATTTTCAAATGATGCTAACTTCCTCAAAAGCTCATATGCACTGGGGGTCTCCATCATTTCCACACAGTCTCCAATATGTCTGTCACCTCTCAGTATCAGTCATGAGAAACTATCTACAAGATCCACTTCTCCAGGTTTGCCTGCAGAAATTAAGGTCATTTACTCTCAAAGCTCTTGGCTGTTATCCTAATGTGAGCCTGAATTATATTCCCCAGTGCTTCTCTGTTCTGGGGATGGAGGAAAGTAGGGGCAGGAAGCAATATGGGACATTTTGCAAGTTTTAATTTTTACACTACAAACTTTTCAGGGTGAGGGCTTTCCATGCACCACCTAAAAATGCTCAAATACACATTATACACAAGGAAATAATCACCCAGATGTCCACTTTCAGTTACTGCATCTCCCACATTCCCAAGATTGTCTTCTAAGCCTCTCAGCAGAGAAATTGCTTTTCATTTTGTTTCTTATGTACAAGGCGACCCCAGCCTTTCGGAAGCACTTCCTTACGGATCTTCATTTCAGCAGCATGTCATCACTGCACATCATAAAGTGCTCTCTCATCTTCCAAGATGAAAGTCACTTAATAGCAAGCTATTAGCAACAACAATGGGGGTAGATTGTGTCACTGTGTTTAAATACCATGCTCTGACACTCCTCTTTAAAAAAAATAAAAATTATAATTTCAGTTATTCAGGCAAGATAAACATAAAAAATTATGTTTGGGAAAAGGCAAGACTAGGTACAAGAGTCTTGCAGGCTAAAGTGAGTGTTTACTGTGCTTTAAACAGAAAGCAAAGCACAGCAGTGGCAATTCACATGGAACTTAATCAGGGTTGAGCAGCCTGAGCATCTCAAGGCTTTGAGCATCATTTGGACTCCAGCCCTCTGAAGAGCAACACGACAAGAATACACAGCCTGCAATTACCTGCTCCCCAGGGTCATCTGCACTGTGTCTTACAAGGTAAAGCTGATGGTAGTACAGTAGAAACAGAACAAAGATTATGCCCTCTTTAAGATCATTTTTAAATAATGACAAATAATTATAATATTAAATGGGTTATAGTCAAGATTTCAATGTTTGAGGGTCTTGGGCTCACTTTCTGCACAGCAGTTAATTTCTCCATAAGAAAACAAATAGCATAAAAAAAAAAAAAAGGTTAGGCCACAAAAAGGTATTTGTTAGCTTGGATCTGGCTGAAACTAGACTCTACTTTAACACATAGCATTTATCTACTGCAAACAACTCAGATAAACAATTACCTATTCCAGTTCAGGTATCTCTTCTGTGTATATTTAGTCTAGAGGGTCCGTGAGGAATGTTATTGATCCTTTTAATTGGTAAGAACCTCACTAAGTGACAAAACTGTCCACCCACTTTCCCTAATTAAGAAAAATCCAATTACCACACACAAGTGTAAATTATGAGTCTGTAAATACCACCCATCAGTCTTCAGGAATTGGTACAACTGGCATATATGTTCCCAAACCATCTGCACAGGGAAGGATTCATTAAAAATTACTTGCCAACTTACGCACTTGTTTGTAGGACAGTGACTTGCCAGACAGTATAAGCATTTGGAAATGCTTACAAACCAAGTCAGAATTACTTACTCCCTCCTTGTGTGAGTGACTGGGGTCACAGAGGGTTTTCTAGGGTCTGAAGCAGACAGTTCTGCTCTAAATTCAGAAGGGTAGCCTTGCAGATCAATCCTTCCTCCACAGTCCCCAGAAGAAGATGAAGTGGAAAAGCTCAAGGGGAGATGGAAATGTAGCACAGCACTGCCGAAGGCGTAGCAGAACATGTAACATCAACAGCAGCTTCTAGAGAGCAGAGTAAACAAGTACTCTCCCTGATACTGGAGATGACGCGGTATCACACCTTGGAAACCATGTTTCTGAAGTGACATTCAGTAGGAGAGGAGCCACAATAAGGAACAGAGCTGCAATATAAAATCAAGGTTGTGTGGAAGAGGCAGAGATTGCCGGTGCAATGAAGAAAATACAAGAAAATAGAAATAAGAGAGAAAGAACAGATCATCTTTAAAGTAAGCCCTCCTCACTACAATGCAAACAGAGTTCAGTGCTCAGAGCAGAACAGGGTTTTCTTTCCTCTCTTACTGCCATGTCTGAAGCTCAAGAACCCTGCAACGTGATGGTAAGATGACTCTGCACTGAACAACAGAATCTCCTGGAGGACTACAGAAATTCAGATCTTACTCAGGACACAATGCACAAGTGCTGCTACAGCTGTCACAGATTAAGAAAAAATAAATAGGCTTAAAATTTATTTTCCCATTTTTCCTTAAACACAAAGAACAACATAAATGAAGGAAATGACACTGAAAGGCAGAACATCCAGTAAGGCAGAAAGACAGTGATAGAAACACTGACAAACAAATGGTCAAATGTGAAATATGATGCCAAAGGGACTGGAGGAGTTCTAGGTAATCAAAGTTAATCAGAAGAGTGGATAGTAATAGGGAAAAATAAAAAATAAATAAAAAATGGGGGGAGCAGCCATATGAAGACAGTATCAAGAAAACAGAATTAACTGTAAATGCCAGGGTTAAAAGAAAAAGGTAAGGGGAAAACAAATTAAATTCACATGGTAAGGGAATTACAGCTAAGGCTGGGAGATGGGCTCTGATATGGCCTTCCAGAGAACTCTGTTAGATTTGTACCAAAGTAGGAAACCAGAATGCCGAGAGGGAGCCCAGGCCTTAGTGAGCGAGAACTCCACAAAACAGCACCAGCATAAACTTGCTACTCAAATGAAACAAATCCATTAACTGGTGTGCAGTCTCACTCAATATAGAGACTGCTACAGAGCAGAAATCGCCTGGACAGAAGTGCACAAGACAGAACACATCTATCCCTTTGTTCCAGCTAACTGGAGACATCAGTGAAAGTCAGAAGCAAGAGATATCAACTTCCATACACATTTTACATAATAAACTTTTTTTTTTTTTTTTAATGTGAATAAATCCTACAAGCTGTACCCCCAACCTTGTTTCTAATGGTGTGTGAACACACTATACAGGTTGTCAGACCTTCTGCAAGTTCATAGCACTAAGAGTCAGGATCCTTTCAACACACAGTTTTGACCACTGCATGGTTCTCCTAAAAACACATCATGCCAAATGCCAATGTGCTTTCTTTGATGTTAATCTGCTAGACCAACAGTCTCCAAATATAAGGCCTGCTCACTCACATGCTGTGGGATTCAAAGGACCAATACACTCAGCAGGTGAAAATACAAAACAAAGCAGCAGCAAGAGGAAGATGCTCCAAACACTGCAATGTCATTTCTTTATTTTACATAGCGCACAAAAAAAAAAAGAAAAAAAAAAAAAAAAAAAAAAAAAAAAAAAAAGCATTCATCAATACACTCACACCCCTTGTCTGCATAACTAAGTACAAGCAAATAAAACCAACTGAAGTGATTTGCTAAGCTAATATATCTGTATCTTGCAATATTGATGGAGGATGCCACGCTTGTTTCACAAGCATTAGCTTCCTTTCTTTTGCAGCTTTTAAAGTTTGACCGCAATTCCTTTCCTTTGAATACTGCAAGTCTGTTTGATTGAATGGCTGAATTTTTTTAGCTGACTGAAAAAAATACTTATTAAAAACCAGCTTGTCCTATGCACAGGATGCAGTCCCTCTGCACCTCTGCCAGTCCTTTACAGAACAGGGCTGAAGCCCACAGACACAAAAAGCAGTCTGGGCAGGGTATAAGCAATTCATCAGGCCCTATGTGCCCCATCCCCTAGATCAGTTACACTCCTTATACTATGTATAATAATTAAGCAGCATTGCCTAGGTGTGTGCTGCCTTTCAAGGACAACCTCAGGAGAGTATAACTGGAGGTCAGCTACGCAGAGTACTCAGAATTGATGGCTGCACCAGCCAGCCAGCATCATAATTTATTTCCTTTACTGGCAGGCACTAACTGTTCCTTCTGCTGAAGAAAATAGTCAGTAATGGAAATCCTGCCACCACCTTAATTATAACATCTCCAGCTTGATGCCAGATTAATGAGTAGCAGTGGAATAACACTTCTAAAGTTTGACTAATGATGATGTAGGTAATGACTGAAGCATGAAGGCACCTGCACCCAGAAGTGCTCCAGGTTTGGACCAGTTTGTCCTATTACATCTAACAATGACAAAAAGGAAATGAAAAAACATGATCTGAAAATTAGAAAGAGACAATTTAAGGCATTTTATTTCCCTATTATATGTTAGGGGAAACCACCTTTTAAAAGTGACTACTTTTAACCTGAAAAATGCTGATCATCGTATCTTAGTAAGAAAATGCAAATAGTAGATTTGGGACACCAATAACTATACATAATGGTTTTGTGTAAAAAGGGAGATGGGGAGGAAGTTTTAGACACTATGTAATAATTGTTTTCTTTGTTTCATCAGCATCAGCTTCTGCCAAAGGACGAGAACTGGTTGGAAAAAAGGCTTATACAGTAAAATGAAGATATGCACGTACCCCCCTCCCTTGAAGTAAAATCAGAGAAAGATCACTTTGAAAAGCTTTCCCACGTTCAAAGGACAAGTCCAGCAAAACTAAGGAAGATTAACTCCTTCAAATTCATCTATGGTCAAGAACCTGGAAAAGAAATAAACAAACCCTTCCACTCATCTTTATGCATCATAAAACAAATTAAATTAGGTTTTTGTTCACTGTGTTGTGCAAAAGTAATTTTGTCAGGAGTCGTAGTGATACAGTCAGGCTGCTTCTCAATCACTGCACAAACAACTTTTTTCTCAAAGGTTATCTTCCAAGGAGATTTAAAATACAAATGTATTTATATGAAGTTTATGCCTTTCATACCTAGCATATTTACTTCAAATGTGTGCTCAGATGCTAAATGTACTGATATTGTTGATATTCTGCTTTATACATTTCATTAAAATTAAAGCTGCGGGAATTTTCTCACTGACAATAAGACAAGGAAAAATACATCTCTTATGATTACTTACTAACGAGATTAAAGACATCTTTGGAAAAAACTAATAAATCTATGTGTAGAAATAGGAATATTTTGTGCAAAAGCTTAGTTTCATAAATATAATGGACTAGTAGATATCAAGGGGATATTTATGACACCTCAATAAAGCCAGAATGCTAGAGGTGAAGGCAGTCTTGAAGACTTCAATTACAAGTTTTGCTATAGTGACAGACTCCTTAAGAACTTCTTCTCTTATGTTCCCATAAGGAACATACAGAGTTATGCCTTTTCTCCAGAGAATAATGTTTTCCAAAAGTTTGCAGTAATCTTTATGTAGGTACATTTTTTATTTATAAAGTACACACCTTACCCTGACAAGCTTTAACTGCTATTTTAGCCATAGTATGAGGGTTTAAACAGCAGTCAGGTTTTGAACAGAAAATGTAACCACAGATGCAGAAATACAGGACTGATTTTTAAGATGAAAGGTATACTGGTAGAAATGAGTTGGCCTGAATACACACGTATGACTGTAGACAAGTGGAACTGATAGATCTATACGAAGCCATTTCAGTTTGACAGTAGAACAGAAACATGCCAAATGATTTGGAGATTACTGGGAAAATGTATTTGCAAGAGAAGCTTGCAATAAAAACTTATCTTCAGAGAAAATTCTGCCATGCCAAGATGACTGGGAAAATTTTAAATGCAAAGTTAACATCTTCCATGAAAACACTCCAAATACAGGATCACACAAATATTTGCTCATTGCTAATGGCCATTCCTGCTACAAAACAGACACAAAATAGCTAAAAATTCAGCACCCAAGAATGTGTATTTCAAAGCTCAGATAGTAATCACACAGTATCTCAGAAAAATGGGATACGTATTTCCTGAGTCTTTCCTCATTCATGCTGAAAGTGAGAGCTCAGCCTCCATTGCCAAAGCATCTCTGACAGCTGAAGCTGGTGATTCCTTTGGGTAATATTCAGGCCAAGTGAAATCAAGTGTCACAGGCTTTGACATTCAGCAATGCCTTTTCTGTAATTAAGTAAATATGATTCTGGAAAGTGGAAAGTACTGTTTTGTTTGCAAGAAAGAGGTAATTTTGGCTCTCTTTCAAGAAAGAATATTTTTGCACATCTCTACATCTGGAATTTTAAGTTGAACAAGGAGCAGTGTTAGTACAATAATTGGAATTTATGGTTCTAAGCAGGGAGAGACAAGGGTTAAAGCTATATTTTTAACACCACATTGTACTTCACATACAAAACCAAGTGTGACACTGTGTCATCCATTCACAGTGATCTATGTCTGCTGCCAGCCTGAACCAACAACCATGCAGTATATGTACCCCATAAATATACTGCTGTTAAAAACACAGGACAAAACTAGAGCAACACAGTATTTCCATCGTTTAATCACACATTTGCTCTGCAAAGACCCAACTGAAAATCACCTTGGGATATGCAGGAGAGGATTTTAGTTATAGACTTCTAACAAAATGAAAAAAAAAGTTAAATCTTCAGTTACTGATTAAAAAATTCTATAGGTTTTTGTTTTAAAAAAAAAAGTCTTCTGTTAACGTTATTTGTTTTTCTCCCAAACCAGAAATTTAATACCTTAATCCAAGATATTCTGGCCTACAACTCTCATTCAGTTCCTAAAGATTTCTTCCTCCAACAGCCCACCTTCATTTTGCATAACACCACTTCCATTCAGCTTTTGCCTCGGCAAGAGCAAAGAGTACGATGCAATAGAGATGATGATGATGTAACCTAGCAGTTAATAGCAAGATTTTCATAAGAAAACTATGATGCTTGAGATCTTTCTCATGAGGTTCTGCAATTGCATTTTGGAATTACAACATTTAATCTACCAACTGTTTGCTGTAGGATCAATAATATTGGAAGAAATTATGCAGAAATATATTTTGGTTTGTATTTGCTGCTATTTGTAGGTCTACTGTAGAAAGCTTAAGAGTAGAGAGATGAAGAGACATGGTAGGTGAACTGCAGAGAAGAGGAGCAGTAGCATTCCAGAGGGCCTGATTTCAGGAAATGAGCCCTCAGTTCCACCATGTTGGAATAGACAGCCCGGTTTTTGTTTGTATGAAATAGTCGTTACCCAGCAGAACAGACACAAAATGCAAAACTTTCAAGTGCTAATGACAGGCTCACTTTAAAACTAATGAAGAAGGTCTAACATAATTTGGAAGTCTGAGTGTTACTTCCCCTCAAAATTTGAGGATAGTGCCTTTGAAGTTGTTGCAGAACCGTTACGCTTGCATGCGCTCCGTCAACGCTGGAATTCAGCGGATGATGGGAGTGCTCTCTAGATTTTTCTATAGTTATCATTGTGTTTAGCTGGGAGATATGTTCAAAGACTACAAAGAACTATTTCAACAGAGATGATATTTAAGTTAGTAACAGCTGAAAAAAAGAAATATATATATATATATATATATATAATCCAGGAACCAAGACCAAGAGTTCTGTCTCATGATTTATCTTCCCTTTCTTCTCCCTCATCTCACAGTACCACAGTGAACAGCAAGAATATGCTCTTCCCCTGAATTAAGAATAATTTGCTTAACATCAGGAGAACAGAACAGCAAGTATTTCTCCTTGGTCTTTCTTCTCATTTCACTTCAGGGTGTTGGGAGAATAGACTTCAAAAATCATCCTGATACCAAACTTCATGAACCTTTATTACAAATGGCAGACAGCTTTGTTCTCACACTATAGTGCACGCACATTTTGATAAGCATTCAGCTTTAGCTTGGCATTATCTTTCATATGAAGCAGCTTACAGGTACAACTTAGATTACTTTTACCAGGGTAATAAAACATGATTGATCACCACCTCCTATGATACATTGCATTGGGTGGAGCAAGACCATCTCTAGACTCCAGATTGACTGCCCTGGCATTTTTATGTGCTCAAAAATTAAATATGTGATGTTTTCTTTCTATTTTGCTTAAAGAAAACTTAAGATCATTCAAGAGCATTTGAGGTGATGGCAGGGGACTGAGATAATGCCCCTTTTCCCTTCAAAAAGCTTTCTGAATAAACCAGAATGAAACTGATCCATATAAAATATATATTAGATGACCTTTGTGAAGAGAACACTTAAAGGTAATTTTTAAGCTAGCTGATATCTTTTAAAAAGCAATCAGTAAATGGAACAATGATTTTGATAGCTTTGTGCAAATACTGTAGTTCAAATTCAAATCCCACTAGCTTTGCTAAGGACTTTGGTATTACAGAGTTTAACTTCTTTACCAAATGAAACAGAAGCGTATGGGAGTCTATGCTGTATGGTGGGACACAGTACAGCTGGGTTTCCTGCACTAAACTTGAGCAAACTTGGTGTTAATGAAAATGATATGCCAGGGTTGACTGATATACTACAGGCTAAATGCACCAAGAAGCTGTATTTGCCAGTCAGAACCATAAAGCTGTCTTTAAGTGGTGGCTGAGCTTTACTACATCCACCTTCACAACATTCTTGTTAGGGGGGAGAAAAAAAACAGAAAAAAAATAAATCTATTGCTTGCAATTGTAGTGATATATTGCTAGATCCTCCTGGAAGTGACACATTACATCACAGTACAGCAAAGCTATAGCCTGCATAAATAAGTGCGTGCCAGTAAGACACAAACAAGCTGGATCTTCAGATATATTTTAGCTTTGAATTGACACAAGCATGTTGCTCTGCACATTAATATGTAATCACTGTGGTAATTATCTTCCTCCAAGGGCTTAAAGTGAGAATCAAACACTACCAAATGTTGTTTTCACACAGTGCTGCTTCTCTGTATCTGTTAGTTTATCTTCCTGCAGAGAAATTGAAAATTTTCTCAAACCCCATAGCAGAAATCCCAGAGCACAGGAAATACAGAACAGACTGAACTGTCCAATGGACAGGTGATATGCAATGTACTGAAGCAGGTTTTCTAGAGCCCCTTGTCTCTCTTGATTGATAAACTGGTGAGAAGCATATCACAGGCAGACTTACCTTTAAATCAAAATTGTCTGCTCAAGCAGAAACAACATTGGCTTTGATCATTATGCAAATCTCTCAACTACTATTTCCACATTTGGTTAGTGCTGTTAGAACTTACACCATTAGTACAGATATTTCCTTCAACCTGTCATTTTGTAACAGTTGCCATGTTGGCATAGTTTCAATGTACACCTCCATTTGTGGTGACACGTGCTGTATCCTGACCCTCTCTAGCCCATTAGGCCAAAACTAAGGAAACAAACTGCCACAGACCATGCAGTTTTGATTTGTTTTTAACAAAATTCTCACCTTGCCTTTGCTAAAACCTAAGTCAGAAAGAGTGGAAAAACCACTCCAGCCAAGAAAATCTGGAGCAGAGTATCTGCTGTAAAGCACGTAGTAATTGTTTTGGACGTTTTCAGCAGTCTGAAGTTCATCTTTTGCACAAATGACTATTTCTCGTGCAAGAGGACTATCAGGCATTATTGAAACTGGATGACCAGTATTTTAAAATAACTGGTACAGGCTGCTTTAGGTAGGAATGTCAACCCTCTTGCAGAGCAGCTCTTTTTCTAGAGGGCTGCTTTCCCTTCACTGGCAGATAGGGATGTTCATAGCTTATTTCCAGAAGTTTGTATAGGACAATCACCATGGTCTCCATAGTGAATTACAAAAAGGAGAGAAAAAGTCTAAACCACGAACCCAGTCACAATTTACAAACCACATTTTCTGTTGTGTTGGAGTGTAGGCCAGCTCCCAGACTCACCACCTCTAGACTTCTGTCTGCTTAGTGTCTTTAGAAGTGCCAGTATTTATATTTCTTTACCACCCACAGGCCCAAATTACATAGCAATGTCGAGTGCTACACAAAACCACAGTTTCTTACATGAGTAAGAAACAATCCAAATCAAAAAGAATTTACACTCAGAAGAGACAAGAGCTGAGTGAACTTTTTTTTTTTGCAGGAGGTTTATGCACCTGCAGTCCAATGTCAGATGGTAGACTTTTACCCTGATGCCACTATTTCATTTTGTGGGTAAAATAATAAAATAAAATAAAAAATTATAACACTAGTACCCACTGGATGGACCCTCTCACCAGAACCAGTGGGGAGAAGCAATTCAGATACCCTCTTGTCAGGATGAGCAGCAGTGCAATGGGCTCGTACATTCCCACTTGCATTCTTGGTGGATACTGTGTTGCTCAAGCATCTTAAAAAAATGGGCTGAAGGTCCGGGGAGAGAGGAAGATGACACCCCAGATTTAAAGGGATAGAGAAAGAGGCTATCTAGAAGCCTGCATGAGGGGCATGTATCTGTGGGCTGATAAACAATAACAGCTACAAATACAGATATTTGAAAAGTGTAAGCACCAGCAAAAATGAAGGAAGCAATGATTTCTTTACTATGGTTCATGACAGCCAAATACCGAGGCAAATGGGCTCTTTTTACAGAACACATTAGATGTGCAAAATACACAAGTAAAAGATGAAGTTAATGGAAAAAATTCGGTCAAACAGAAGAAACCTATGGGTAATTATATCTCATACAGGCAAGGAAATTTAGGTGGAATAGTGAAGTGTTGAAACTGTGTGGGAGGGTGATGGTTGTTTTTGGGGGGTGGTTGTTTGGTTTTTCTCCTCAAGGCAGGTTACAGGTAAAACAGTTTCTATCTGTCCATCCCCTTCACAAAATAGGTAGCTTGGAGCAGTCTCGAGTGGACAAAAGGCGACCCGAGGGCTGTTTGTTCTCTCACTTTTGTAATGGTATTAACTTTAGAAAAAGCATGTTCCCAGACTTCCCTCACCCAGAGTTCATCAGTTCATAGCCATGACGTTGATGCTTATTCTCAATTGAATTAAGAGCTGTATGATAGGTCCAGTTCTGGTCCCATTTTAAATAAGAAATCAAAAATATTCTCTTTGAAGTGCAGAGGAGATGCAGTGAAGTAACGTCAGAGCCTTTTGTTTTGAGATGCCTAGCAACAATCCCATACATTCCCCTCTTCCATACAGTCTTCTCTCTTTTTGGCACTCCTAGGCATAAAACTATTTAAAGACATACTCCGATCTATGCTAAAACCACTAAACCTGTGAAGAAAATGTTCAATTAAAATGAAAAATAATGCAAACGTTAAGAGCTTGAGCTAAATTAATTAGTCACTTCTTCCATTTCAAATCTGCATTTAAATATGTAAACATCACAGCACTCAAAGATTTATCTGATATAAAATGAGCACATCAGCAATTTGCTTCTAGAGGGGCAGATGTTAAAGTTGCTCCTGTGATTTTTCACAGATGTTCCCCTTCCAGTATATTTAAAATGGAATTTCCATCTCAGTTCTGAAAATCCACATTCTTATACGAAGACACAGGCAGCTGATATAGACTAGGAGCACATTTTGTGATAGCTGCACCAACAGCCAGGAACTAAAAATGAAGTGACTTTTGCAACCACGTGTATCCACAGCAGGTTCCCAACATGCTACGGAATGGGCTATACAGCACCTTGGCTTCTATAGTTTTTCTGATTTAACTAAGGAGATAACCAATTGATCATCTCCATAAAGTCTGAAAATTATGGGATTTATTACCCATATTACAAAATTGCCATGAGATCTCAGAGCGCAGGGTGTCCTTTCTCTGAGCAGTGCAGTCTTTTGCTAGGAGCTTGCACCTGAAAGAAAGTTAAAGGCTGGCAGCATCCCTGCCAGTGTCCCCACACTGGCACAGGGGATGAGAAGGTTAAAGCAAAGCCAAGCTCCTAAAACATCCTAAGCAAGGCAAACTGAAAATATCTGCTTCTCAGCAATTTTAGGGTCTGATTCACCTGCGGTGGTATTAGTGGGGAACACTATTACTTAATCGCAGGCAGTTGGCAGAGACCAGGCAGCACAGCTTAGAGAAAAGAATCCAAAAGATCATTTTGTTAGCTTGTCTTTGCCTTACCAGCTCCCAAGCAGTGCAGCAGCCAGAAGAGGAGCTGGGACACATCAGGACAGAAACATGGGCAGGAAAATCTACTACAAGTCTGAGAAAAATAAGAATGCGCATTTCCTAAGAGGAAGTTCAGGAATGAAAAATAGGTGACAGTTGTAGCATAAATAAAGTTTTCTGTAACCTCCTCTGCAGCTAGGATCAAAATAGCCTGTAGCAGACTGTCCCATTTGGTCTCACACATGTTTCTGGAGCAAGCAGATGAGGGCCAGAAATGAGACTAGAGACAGATTGCGGCAGGATGTCTTACAAAGTGATGGCATTCCTCTCCCTGTCTCTTGCATAAGCCTGCTCATGCCCAGCTGACTAACAAAATAATGCTACTGAAGAGAACAGAAAAAAGTAACAGCTTTCCTTCCTATAGACACAGAAAGACCAGTCTCTTGCCTAAAAAATCCAAGACTCTACCACTGTGTGGCCAATATAGTGTTTTAGAGTTGTGCAACACATGTTCTATAGAAAACAGCAGCAAATTTGTTTAAAATTTTAAAACTAAACCACAGAAAGGTACAAAGTATGGAAAATTTCATAATCGCATTTTTCTACATCTTTTCCCAAGCCTTTCTTCTTGCAACATCATGAGTGGACAGAAAATCAGATACAACATAGAGAGTGGGTAGAGAATGCTGGAAGGGACTCTACAAGATACAGATTAAACATTGTAGTATCTATAGCTACATGCCTGTAAAACCTACTGTGTGATCACCTCAGCGGGTAATTATAGGCAAAGCAACTGTACACAGAGAGATTCAGGAAGCTAAATAACCTTCGTTTGTAATTTGTCTTGCAGTCAAAAGTAGGTGCGAGGACATGGAGACCTAAACCATACATGAGAAGCTTTGGGGGTTTGTTTGTTTGTTTGTTTTGGGGCTTTTAAGTTAGAAAACAATCACAATGTGCATTTTCATCATTAACATTTTACAATACCCAAGAGCTCAGTGCACACAAGATGGAAGAGCTTAGTGTGTACTAGATGGATCAGATAGCAACCACCACCTTTTCTTGCCCAGCAAACTGGAGTCCTGTCAGAAGTCAGGCTGGGAAATCAGTGCTTGGGTGAAGAGGAATGATGTATAGCTTTTGTATTCTCACTAATGCAGCTAACACAACTCTTCCAAAGAAATTCTCCATTCTGGACGATCATTAAAATCTTTTTTCCACCTGAAGAGGTAAAAAGGGAGAAGGGCTGTGGACTCTCAGAAGCTCTGCAAGGCCTTCTGCCTCAGAGTTCACCTGTAGGCATTAACTCCCCTCCTACTTCTGCTCATTAGCACCCCCATTGGCATTTTTAAAAAATGTTTTCCTCTCTCAAATCTCTGATCTCATTTATCTTGGGACTGAAGTTCTAACAAAGAATTTATCACATCAGAATCCTTATTTCCCTGGTAACACACTGATAGAGCTACAGATATCAAGCAAGAGACAATAAGCTATGACTGGAAAACAGAACTGTATTTAGAGAGAAGCACTGCCCTGCATAAAGATTCCCCATCTAAAGCACAATCGCTCTCACTCCAGCTATAAAAAGTGTTCTCAGAATGAATTTCCTCTCTGTTTTCTCTCCCTCTGCTTAGAGTGCAGCAGATGCAGCTCAATTTGGCAACTGCATCCTGAAAAAATTTTCTCAGGGAATCCTCTGGCCAGTCCACGAGCACTGTCCTTCACCACGACTGCAGGGCTTGGGATGACCCTCCTGCCAGCAGCATCTGGAAGCATTTGACAGCAAACAGGAAGGTGCAACATCCCATCTTCATCTGCCTTCTCCCCTTCCCAGTCTATCTGTGGATCCAGCCGTTGATTGTTCATAACTTGACAGCTAAAATCAGGATAGCTCCTGGCTATGTACTCTCCATGACACCTTGGGGACCATAGTGAGCTAGTGTAGGTACCTGGCATGACAATCATTCTGTGCCCAAAGGCTCTTTAAAATACCTACCCTACTGGAAACGAACTTTACAGTTCTGGTTTTCCCAGGCTCAGACTTTCATGAGAAGCTTAAGCAGGGGTAGGATGTGTTCAGGAAGAGAGATGAGTGTCCAGCAACCACTGGGCTCTTAGGCAGCTCTGGATCAAATCTTCTGTATGTAGTCAATCCAAACGTACGCACACATGAGAACCAAGACTGCGAGAGTTTCTTCTCTGGAGTTTTATAAAAATAATTCAGTTGTAACTGGAGAGACTTGGACTCCAGGAACATTTTCCTTCCCACCAGGTGGATGAATCTATGATTTGTATTCTCTGGTTTTAAATGAGATTCTCACCCATCTTCAGTGGGTTTGATTGATACTGCACACGAGGCCACTCAGTAAAATCATACAGTGTAGATCAAAGCATGAAAGATAATTTTCCCTGAAATGTATGTAGCTAAGGGTAAGTTATGACTCTTTGTTTCACAGTTTATGGAACACAATTTCATTTAAAGCCTAAATCTGTCATTCAGCATTGTTTATCAAAATGTATCCAATACCCTCACCCCTTGAAGAACAGTGTCAAGTCAAAGGTGGAAAACAAACCAGTACAAAGACAATTTCAAATATCTAACCATGAAATAAACTCATTGAGAATAGCTTGCAATTTGCATAAATATTATCCACATATGATGCATTTCATGAAAAAAGTAATTCATCTGCAAGTTAAATACCCAGAGTGGCAAAAGGTGCTGTAAAATTTATGACAGAAAGACTGCTTGATGTATACCTAAAGATGCTATGAACTGCCTTCATCTGCTTGTATATCTATATTTCATAACTGTTTTATTCATGCAGGAGCTGAAAGATATTCCCAACAATGATAATTTTTAATCTTCTTTCTTCATTGCCTAGTTTTTGGCTCAGTGGCACTTTGGGAGTAGATTTTTCCTCAAAATAATTTCACTGCCAAATTACTATGTGCAACATAATTAAAGCCACTCTTTTTTTCATTACAGAAATACCAGGTTGGTTGGTTCAAAGCAATTTTACAAACATCCCTAGCACTTCCCACTCCCCCCTAAAGCTACATCACCACTGAGTTAATGTTTACAAACTTAATAGGCTAAAGTGAGTTTGGGAGAGATTTGAGAAAGAAAAGCAGAATAGTCATAAGAAAACATGCAGGAAGAGAAGGAAAGGAGTTTGAAACACAATACAAAGTTCAAGCTATCCTATGCTCATATTTTAAATTTATTTCTGAAAAACTACCCCTGTGCATTTAATTAGGAACATCTTTCTGGAGAGCTATAAAGATGTTTTGTCTATCACCTCAGCCCTAATATCACTGAACTGGAAATCAGAAGACAAAACCTGTCCTCCTTTATACCTGTGGACCCTTGGATACTTCAGAAGTACTTTTGCTCTCAGCCTAGAGCTGTTCCACTACAGCATAGCAGCTCACATACTAAGGATGACCGTAGTCACTCATGTTTGCTCTTTCCTCAAAGCAAGGCCCTCAACCCCAGGGGATGCCTACATGCCTTCACTGCATGAAGGCTTTTCCATGACTCTGCGATTTGTTTTGCCTTGGTGGCTGGCAGGGTCCTATCTGCCGTGGTATAATAACAGACCATACCATCACATATATTGCAGCTACATGATACAGCAACACAGTATTATCAAAGATGTGGTGATACATGATCTCCTGATCCTGTCCTGCCAACTACACAAAAAAATTATTTTTTATATATATATATATATATATATAAAAAGACATCTCTTTTTGGATCAGCCAACTGCAATACAGGCAGGAGGAAAAGGAACAGGATCTGGCAGCCTTTCTCTCCATGGGAAAATTCATGCTTTCACAATCCATCTACACTCACATATTCAGTTAAAACACTTGCTCAGGCTTTCAAGCTCAAGAGCTAAACATTGAAGATGACATTAAGCAATTAAGTTATCATGCAGAAGCAGCATTCAGGATGTAATGGGACAGAGGATAGATGCTGTAAAGAAGCGCAAAACAATTCAGTGCACTCGTATTTGTTAAGGCTCACAGAAATTCAAGGAGCGTACAATACATTCTTGAAACATATTGTGTAGCTGCCAGCCTTGTGGGAAACAGCAAGCAAGGGCTCATGAGACTGAATCAGGTCATTTCCCTCTCCTTACACAGAAGAGTGAACAGATCTGGGGTCTGAGAAGGGAGGGCCACCTGGCCTTCACTTTAGACACATCTGTCACGTGCAAGCTCCTCCTCCACCATTACCTCCACCACTGTTTCCATTCTTCCTAAAGTCTGTTCCATGAAGTTTCCATGAGTGGGGAGGCATTTCAGGAAGTGCAGGCAGAGGTCGCTAAGGAGAGAGAGCACAGCAAGAAGCACTGCCAGCTCCTTACCTCTTCCCAGCAATGGGGCTACATTTGGCAGAGCTTTGGTTAAGGGATGAAATGAGACCCCCGTCCAGTCAACTATCAACGAGTGCTGCACTTTCCTCCAGTACAGCATCAGACCAGGGTACACCTCACCCATGAGCATTGCTGGCATTGTGCAGCCTGTACACTCAGTGGCTGCCCTGCTCCCCACAAACCCAAAGGAAACCCATGCTGAAATATCCGAGTTTGGACACACCACCTCATAGAAGGATGTTGGGAAAATGAGCAATGGAAATAAGCGACTCCCTGGTTAAAACATGAGAAGACTAAACCAACCCTTTGCAAGAAACTTTCACGAGAAAAAAGAACAAATTTTAGAGTCAGTAAAATTCTGTGATTAGTATATTTGCAAATGGACTCCCTCTCACTACAGTGTAGGCTGCAGGGCAGTCTGCAAGCTGACACATATAGATAGCAGAAAACAGGATTGATGTTTTTTACCTTTTTTTTTTTTTCCTAAACATAATTCCTCAGTTGAAACAAACTCAGGTTATTATCAAACATAAAACCCTTAATAAAGCTATAAAATAAGGGCTTTTGTCCTGCTGCACAGGAGGAGGAACAGCATTACTCTACTACCCTATGAGAAATGCCTACAGGAATCCTGCAACAGGTTGTGTTAATGATACACTGCCTTAACTGTCAGAGGGACTTCACTTTAAATTTATACCTAATATGATTTGCCAGATTTTGTAACTAGTTAAAGAAGTAGTTACAAATGGCCACGCAACATTCAGCTACTTCAGCTAGAGGGAATTTTTCATAACTTATCGTAAGTTATCATAACTTAATAGCAATATTTAAGTAAACCTGAGATAAAACAAAACTAAAAGCAAAGTAACACAAATGTAGAGATTTTCACCTTTATGCCCTATGACTGTTGATGCAAACATTGCAAGTGATATTTTTTCTGTGGAGGAAAAACTGAAAGGCAGCCGTACTTCCAGGCATGCCTATTATTTATTCTTGGTGTGGAGCCACATCAGTTTGAAGTGATGGACTATATTTGACACAGTCTCACATGATTTCAGTTAAAATTTAGGTGCTTAGTTATGTGCAACTTCTCACCTACACATGCAGCCCTGCCACAACTCTGCTGGCAGGCAGGAGAGGTGGGATGGATGAGCTACCAAGAAACAATCTCTGCGAAAGTCAAGGGAATGCCTAGAGAACATGCTTCTCCAAGCAATCCAGTCCTGCAATGAAACAATACTCTTCCTCACAGCAGGCAGTAGGACAAGAAATCTATATTAATGCACCCAGCTCTCTATACTTCTTAGAATTTACATTTACACAATGCTTTGGGGTTTTTTTTATTTTAGCACCAAGATATTTCTACTTCTGGCCCTTGAAATGGGTTTTTCCTTTCTCCCTTCCCCCCAGAATATGTCAAGATAAAGGTAGAAGCATTTTTGGGTTTATATAAAAGTCTTTGAACAGCCCTCTTTTAATAACTGGAAAAGCTTTATAGATGCTCTTTGTTCCTGACCATTTCAAATGAGTCATATCTACTGAAATCATAAAATCATAGAATGGTAGGGACCTCTGGAGAACATGGAGTCCAACCCTGCTGCCAACGAAGGAACACTTAGAGCGTGCCAGACAGGAACAGATTCAGGCGGGTCTTGAAAGTTGCTAGAGACAGAGACTCCACAGCCTCTCAGGGCAGCCTCTTCCAGGGCAGCCTCTTCCAGGGCAGCCTCTTCCAGGGCTCTGTTACTCTCACAGTGAAGAAGTTTTTCCTCACACTGAGGTGAAACTTCCTGTGTTTCACCTTGCTAACATTACCCCTCCTCCTATGACAGGGCACAACTGAAAAGAGATGGGCCCCTTCTACTTGACGCCCACCCTTCAGATATTTGTAAACACTCATAAGATCCCCCGTCAGTCTTCTCCAGGCTAAACAGCCCCAGGGCTCTCAGCCTTTCCTCTTAAGAGAGATGTTCCAGTTCCTTCATTATCTTTGTAGCTCTCCCCTGGACTCTCTAGTGTTTCTCTATCCCTATCAAACCAGGGAGACTGGAACTGAACACAATACTCCAAATGTGGTATCACCAGTGCAGAGTAGAATGACCACAGTGGTAAGAAGTCAGAAGAACAACGTAGCTTTTAATCATCTTCAACATATGCCAGAGCTTTAGGTCCAAATCCCCTTGCACAAATGCCAACATTATCATTCAGATGGAGATTCCACATAGATTTAGTCTAAAATCTCTGCTCTATTTCACACATTACACCATACATATTTACACCTACATGGCAAGCACCAATTTATGAAGTCTTTATTATCTGGCGTACAGTATCCTGTACTTACAGGTGTTCAAGCAAAGCTAACTACCTTTTCTTGTTAAAACATCAGGCTGTACTTGCCAGCATGAGGATCTATAGCACACCCAACTACTTTTGGGAGCCACTCCTGGGAAATGCAATGACCTAATTGAAACAAGCAGACTGTCTTGGAAAGCATTTATTAT
This sequence comes from Megaceryle maxima, assembly GCA_024605025.1. Taxonomy (NCBI): domain Eukaryota; kingdom Metazoa; phylum Chordata; class Aves; order Coraciiformes; family Cerylidae; genus Megaceryle; species Megaceryle maxima. The sequence goes on along the minus strand of JANHGN010019461.1, from coordinate 9,343 downwards.
TCACTGTCTCTCTGTTAATACTGTATGGCATAGAAGTGATCGCATTGCAAAGTTTACTATCAAATAGGTAAGGAATCTCTTTGACGGTACAGGAAGGTCAACATCTAAGACGAGGACAGAGGCAGCTAGTCAGTCATTTATATACACCACGAAGAAAAATGACAGAGCTGGAGACAGACCCACCACTAGAGGTTCACTTTGAATTATTCCTTTTGTTCTTCTCCATGGAACCTGACAATAGGTTGCATATTTTTAAATTGCTCTGATAAGGCCATGGGAAGTGTTCTACTGATAAAAGTGCAGAATACAAATTGGATCTGGATTTACTTAACTGCCTACAATAGATCATCATGACACACTTTTCCCCTTAAGCAACAACATGGGGAAAAAAAGAAAGCATTGTTTCACTTCTAAGCATATATCAGACAAATATTTCTATTTCAAGCTAAAACAAGAGATACAAGGAATAAAAGTAGGAACCTAGCAGGAAATCTTTTTAACATGTGAAAATGTATATATTAAATAAAGATCATCCAAGTAATTTCATTTCTTACATTAATTTTTCCAAGCAGTAAGAA
>JANHGN010019459.1:0-11903 GCA_024605025.1 Megaceryle maxima | reverse complement strand
TTTCCTACAGCATGGAGTTATTCCTGCCTATGTGCAGGAAAGACATTTGTCTTTAACTAAATGAGATTCATTCAGCCCAGTTTTTCCAGCCTATTGAGGTCTCAATGGCAGCACAATCATCTTGGGTATCAACCACTCCTGCCAGCTTTGTATCATTTGCAAACTTGCTAAGGGTGCATTCTGTCCTACTGCATTTATATGTTCAGTTATTAATGAAGATGCTAAATAGTACTGACCCCAGCATCAAACCCTGGGATACACCAACTGTGGCTGGCCTCCAGCTGAACTTTGTGTCACTGGTCACAGCCCTCGGAGCCCAGCAGTTGAACAAATTTTCAGTCCATCCTACTGTCATGTAACATCAGTTTGTCTATGAAGATATCAGAGACAGTGTGAAAAGCCTCACTGAAGTAAGACAAAAAATTCACTCTTCCCATCTTTCCTGCACTGAGCTGGTGATTTCACTCTAGAAGACTATCAGAGTGGACAGGCAAGACTTGCCTTTTATAAATCAATGGTGACTACTGTCAATCACCTTCTTGTTGCTAATATATTCAGAAATGGTTTCCAGGATTAGTTATCTTCCCAGGGATAGAGGTGAGGCTAACCAGCAGTGTGGTTCCCTGTCTCTTTCTTCTTGCCCTTTTTTGAGACAGGGTGACATTTTCCTTCCTTCATTCCTTATAAACCTCCTTCAGTTGCCACGATTTTTCAAAGACAGTCAGGAGTGGCCTTGTAATGAGACCAGCCAGCTCCCTCAGCACTTATGGATGCATCCCATCAGGTCCCATCCCTACACCTCCCACAGAGGTTGTAGTGAGATGGATGTTGGTCTCTTTTCCTAAGTAACAAGTGATAGGACTAGAGGAAATTATTTCAGTTGTGCCAGGGAAGGTTTAGATTGGACATTAGAAAAAACTTCTTCATCAAAAGAGTTATCAAGCATTTGGGCTGGCTGCTCAGGGAAGTGGCTGAGTCACCATCCCTGGAGGTATTTAAAGATGTGCAGATATGGTGCTTAGAGACGTGGTTTCCTGGTGGACTTGGCAGTGCTAGATTAACATGTGGACTCGATGATCTTAAAAGTCCTTTCCAACCTAAATGATGACTTCTGTAGAGTCAGTTTGTTTAAATGATCCCTACCTTGGTCCTCCTGAACTGAGGGTAAGTTTTCCTTTTCCTGAATGAAATGTGTGGACTAGTCATGTCTCATGCTAAAACAGTTCTCTTCAAGACAAAGTATTATTATTTATTCTTACAGTGGGAATAAAGCATTTAAAATGATAGTCTATAAATGCTCATTTCTCTTATTTAAGTCTTAATATAACCAGACAGGATGCTAGTCAGGTCTTGCTTCTTCATACTCCATAAGCCAGTGTATCCATCTATTTTATCATTCCTTTTCATCAGAAAATTCTCCTTTTCAGAATCTCTGATGGTCAAGAAGTGGTTTATTTCAAGAGTGTTTTTCATCTCATCTGTGCCTTGTTTTCTTTTTCCTCTTTCTTCTATCAAATATAAATAGTCAAAATATTCATATGATAGCCATGACAAAATGCAAGATCACATTCCAGGCTTCGTTTCAGAGCCCAAATAAATAAACAAGTCAATACTGCCCAGAACAGACTTGACCACCTGGGATATTTAGAATGTATCAGGTTTTTTTCTTACACTCGATGCTGCATCACTTATCATGGCTTCTATCATCAAGTTCTATATAAAGCTATATATAAATTGTGTGACTTTCAACCATTAAAGTGCAAAAGGAGACATCTATTAAATATTAATGAAAGGCATGTTAAGGCTTTATAAAATCTACCTGTATGCTGAGGTCTGTTATTTGTTCCCTGTTGACTGCAGGACTGAATCACGTGGCTGTGAAACAGTCATGCAGACATTTGGACAAGATAAACTCACTAGTTAGACAGCCACCACCACCCAACTTCAACAAACATTGGAGTGGAGGGCGAAATGTTTATAAGCTTCCTCTAAGAACTCCAAACATTTTTCTCTCTAGAGAATTTGGCCATTGTGTCACCTCATCCAGTATCTTGAGGGAAAAGCAAAATCTGTGGTATATCAGCAAAGTAATTTTTTTCCCCACAGAGATGCAAAACCCATGTATACAGTATTTGTAAGCTAAAGAAATTCATAACCAACAGCTTATATTAAGGGCTAACAATCTTAAGAAGATTTTATTTAAAAGGGTTTTCCCATTATGTTCCTTCCTGTCTAACTTTCCACCAACACATAAATCTTGCAATTTTCATATGGGTTGCAGATAGCAAGTACTTTAATACTCCCACATCCCTGAAATTAAGATTGACTCTTTCAGAGTTTCATTTACGAAGGAGGCAAAAATAACAGCCTAGTAGGAAACATTGCTATCAATTTTTAAATGCTTGCTCTGCTGAAATAATATTAAGTAGAGAACCCTTTTTTTTTTTCCAAAGATGTTTTTGAGAGGAAGTGCTGAAGCAAAGAAAAGTTGTATGAATGTTTAAAGCAGGCCCAGTCTCTGCTGCAACTGGGAAAAACAATTCAAAGTACTGTTGTTTAAGGAAGGTCAGTGTGGTAGCATCTATGACAAAATGTTACATGTTCTATATTCATTGTGTTCTTTAAAATCTGTGATGCTGTTCAAAAGAAAACTGTATTGTTTTCCTGAGAGAAAATGAACGTTTTTTAGCTCTCAAGCTTTTATTATTACTCCAATCCTGGACTGCTATGTTGCCTTAGAAAAATAACTTAATTTCTGCATTTGAAAATAAAGACTGGTTTGGGTTTCCAGTATGCAAAATATCTTGAAGACATTGCTACAATGTTTTCTTTGGGTTTTTTTAATCCCATTTTCTGTCTACCCTATAACAGTTTATTTTCTCTGGATTTTTTTTTCCAGTTCCCAGTGAGAAGTTTTCATTAGGGTGCAAGTAATGGCACTCAGATTTTTCTCCTCGTGTAGGCCAACTGTGTCATTTCAAAGGATAGAAGATGAGGGCGTGGGTGGGTGTCTGTCTGTAATGTGGACAAGTTAACTTTCTAACTATTTCTGTTTCCTCTTCTGATTGTAAGTTTTCCCTTTTGAATAGAACAACCCATACACTTGAAGACGATGAACTGACCCCCTTCTATAATGAGAACCAAAATGACTGTGTCCTGGCTAGGGTTATTTTTCACTGGAAGCTGGTATGGGCCCACTCTCAGGATCGACAACTGAACGAGCCAATGGGGTATTTGATAACATACTGACATCCCAACCCCTATATAAGGGTAGGGGGTGGGATGGCCAGGGCATGGGTCTCTGGTGCAGAGTTACTGGTGCAGATTTGAGTGTTTCAGTGCATTCTACATCACTCGCTTTAGGTATTGCTTCATTACTGCTATTGTTATTACTGTTGTTTCTTCTCTTGTGTTTTCTATTAAATTCTCTTTATCTTTATGCCTTTTTCTCTCTATCCTCCTTCCCATCCCACTGCAGGGAGCTGGAGGGGTGAGCAAGTGGCTACAACGTGCTCAGCTGCCAGCTGAGTCTAAAGCATAATAAACTGGTAAATGTAAAGTATCCCAGCATTAGAAGATTGCTACTTTCACAAAGATGTCTTTATGCTTCCAGGGTACAGATTGTACATCAGATTAGCAGATGGCTTTCTATATATGATGTCACAGATGGAGATTTAGACTGTAGGATTTCCACATATCTGACCTTAGGCATCATTCATTTCATAAAAAGGAAAACTTTCAAAGACTGAAGGACTTGACTGCCCATGAAAAATAACAGAGTCTCTTCTGCTGTCTCCCTACGTTGGCTTTGAGATGCACACAATGGTGGCAGGGACAGTTCCAGGTCTGGAAACATGAAAAGCATCTTCTGTTCCCAATGAGTTCTTGAGGATGTGCAGGCACAACTGAGATTTCATGTTTTGCTCTCATTCTGTTTTTTTAAACAAGTGTGTTCCCTGAGGATCTGAAAAGCACAGTCTGCATGCACTTTAAAATCTCATCAACCTGGCAATTGGTTTAGAGAAGGAGACACACCAGTGTTTTTGTAGACTATGAATTCTTCAAGTGCAAATATATCTGCCTTAAGTAGTCCACACAGGAATCAGAACTCTGCATCGCCGAGCGCTTCATTAGCAAAAAGATGCTGGACAGAGACCTCCCTTTCCTCCAAAGTGACCAACAGAGTAGAAAGAGCCACTGTTGATAGAATTGTGCAAATCTGATGAACTGGAACCCAAGCAGATTTCCTCTTCCAAAATAACATTTTATAGTAAGCATTAACAATTTTTAAATATTCAAATATATGAACTCATAATATATATTCACAGAGTTCTTGAGTAGCAAGAACTGTCTCTTTTTTTCAGTGTCCCAAAAGCGTTAACTTTCTTCAGCTGTTGAAATAGCTGTTTGCTAATGAGTTGGGAAATGGTTAAAGGGTCTCAGATGCATTTCTCTTTCATGTTTGCTCAAACATTTTGCATAAGTACCTGTAATCACAGTAAATACCCTCTACACAACTGCAGTTTGGAAGTTCACAGACATGACTGGACAGAGCAGGCAAATTTACTTTTTGATGATGCTTTGGAAATGTTTCTCTATGAATGCTGATGTTTTATCCTTGAAAACCTCCCTGCTACCTCTGTGCTTGTCTTGCATTTCAGTGAACCTGAATCAAGACCTCTGCAGTGGAATTCCTGGGTAGAAGGGCAGTAGTAGTGGGTGTCTATGTAGAATTATCAATGCAGAATTTTCCAAACCACTCACAAATTCTTTGAGATTCTTTATAGCAAAGCCACCGATAGTAAGCAATGTACAGAAGAGAAGCACTCTAGCTTGGTAAAAGATTGGCTAGACAGATAAATTAGGTTTGGGGGGGGGTTTATAAGTGAAACTTTATTAGGAAAAGGAGATAAGGGATTTTTTTTTCAAACTTTTTGTCTTTTTCCTTTCCTTTTAGTTGTTTTAGGAGGAAAAGTACATTATAAGTAGGAAATTTATAGTATTTCAGTCAAATCTTCTGAGTTGGGTGATTGAGACTGAAGGTTCAAGTTAAATAAACCTGGTTAACTGTTAAATATTTACACCTTAAGGCATTAGTGTTAAAGAATACACTAAATTTGTTTTTAACATGAGGAAAGTAGGATGATTACAGTATTAGCTTTTCCTCCATAAATAACAATTTACAAGAAATTGATTTTTTTTTTATTTCCTTTTCAAATAGAATTTGACTGCAGTCTTTCAGCTGACTGTGCTCCTATTTCTGAAACAGAATTGCTTCCAAGCACACTTTTAAAAGTAAATTAATGCTTTTAGCTCTACATGTTTAGCTGAATCAGCACAAATATTGCTGAGTTGATGACACCTTTTATACCTAGGGGAGCCGAAATCCAGCACTTAATGAAGTCTTCCCTAATCTTTTGGCAAGTAAAGGAATAGTTAAAAGTTTTCCTAAGTTGCTGTCATAGGAAATGGAAAGAGGATATATCTGTTATCCTAGCACCATGTTTGTGCCAGTAGAGTTTAAAATGGTCACTAATACTTTCAATTTCCCAGTGTTTATAAGCCAGCTCAAGATAATTGTGCAGAGATGAAAAATCACCATGGAAGTTTCCACTGAACACCAATCTCTCTGTGACACTTAGAAAAGAAATAAAGGCTGTGCTATTTTTGAATGATAAAGGTGAAGAAGAAAACAATGCATTTTTTTTTCCACTTTCCTGCATTTATCTTGTCAGGAATTATTCCTGTGAAACATGTGTATCTAGCAGTAATTGGGAATAAGAAACCTATTACTGCCAACACAGAGGAGTCAATCAACTAGGCCAAGTTTACTGGACTTGTAGAAATGTCTTCCTTTTTTTCACATCCAGTGGCAGTGATTTCTGGGTTTACAGTAAAATCCTAAACTTGTGTATATCCTCAGTATGTGTCAGGCAATGTTACCAGAGCTTCATCCTGAGGATGGTTTCAGTAGCCAGTGACATCTGGCGACAGTCATTTAAGCACAGGGAGCATCAAACCTGCTGAAGAGACTACAATACCCCAGCAAGGATGGACTTCAAAAGTTTGCCCAATTCATTTCATGTTCAAATGGGAGTGTGACTGGGGAAACCTTTCTCTAATGTGCATTGCAAATCAAGGCTAAAAGTTATCTTATCCCCACTTAGGCACAATATAAAGTATAACTTTAAATACTGGAGCTGATAATTTCTTGTATCTAACCAGAATGAAGAGTTGTCTTTATAGTAATGAGAAAAATACACATTCATGGAGGATTTGATTAAGAGATTAATTTCTGCTCCTACGGCACAATTCATCTAGAACCTAGACTCCCAAACAGTTTCGTTCTATCCTCTTTTTCCTATTGGTCTCTGAATTCAGTGATTATGATATAGCCATTGCAGGTCACAGACCACAGTTTATTCACTAACTGAACAATGCGAGGTTTGAGGGCTTGTCAGATCTTTTCTGGATTTGCCTTTACCTGTTTTGAGCTTATTAGAGCTTGTTTTAGCTAAAGGAGCACACTGTTAGATGACTTACACCTAAGTTTACCTTTATGAAACAATCTGAATTTACTCTATAAAAATTACACCTCATATGATAAAGGGTTTACAATACTAAGTGATCATTGCCTAAATAAACTTGAGGGTCAACAAGAAAATAGTCAGACAGTATGAAAACACAAAGGTGGAACTGCAACCAAACAGAAAGGAACTTCAGCAAATCATCCTGAAGAGCTGAGGGCTTACCCTAACACCTTTTCCCCTTGAGAAAGACTGATGGTTGATCTCAGGGTGACTACTTACTGACAGAGAGAGGGATAAATACTAGAAAGACTGCATATATTAATTATAAGTGCATTAGTATTAGGAATGAGCTGTAAATGCATCATTCAGACTGAAAATGTTAACATCTATGCAACCAGAATAATATTTGTCTCATTTTTCAGTAGTTTCTTTGACCCATATAGTTGGTTATCTCTTCACACAAGTAATGCAGGCACTGCTGCAATTGAAACCAGGAAACTTTATCAAGACTTTAACTGCATCTATCTAAACATTATCTAAATTGATACTTATGTCTTGCAGAAAACTGAGGAGATCATTGCTTGAAAAGAAACTAAAATGACTTTATGAAAAGGGAAAGAGGACAGAATTACCCTCAAAACTCATTACTGAAACACTTTGTGGATGTTTCTATTTGTCAGATGGTGCTTTCTATTACTTAGGCCAGATATAATGCAGGCAGAAGACTAAAGATAATCAGCCATGAATTGGACAGTAGAAAACAAGTCTCCGATTACAAAAATGTTATTAACAAGGTTGGTTCAAATTGTGAATAATTATGTATTGCTATATGGAACAAAAAGGCAGTCACAGGGGAGGTTTGTTTAATGGAGCCTCAGAGAGAAAAAAAAAAGAACAGCATTTTCATGGCCCACATTAGCAGTGCTGATTCTTTCCAGCAGACAGAATGAAACTGATACAGCCTAGCTACAGATGCCCGGAAGAATGAAGGCATCTGTGTCTCCAAATGCAATGCTCATTTATGACAAATAACACGGGGCACAAAAATGTTTGTGTGGTCTCGTCCTCTACTTTTTGCACCTGGTTATAAAGCAGAGCTCAGAGTGGTGAACTGTAGATTTCCTTATGGTTTTGTGGGGGATCCTGTTGAGCAGTGGCAGAGTAAGTCAAATGGGCATTGAGTTGGGAAGAAAAGTCAACTGAGCAGCAGTTATAAATCCACATTGTAAACATTTTACAAGGCATAGCTCCTAAACTTTTTGAGGCAGTCTCCCCTTTGATTTATCAGCATGCCATAGAAACTATAAATATATCAATGCGTGTTGTTAGTCTTCTGTGGAGACCATGTGTGATTTTTAATAGTGCAGATGACAATCCTGGCATTTAGAATGTGATTTTTTTTTCCCCCCAAATTACCTTTCCACTATGTTTTACTGCAGTTCTACACATTGTTATTGGAATGAGAACTATAAGTCACATTCTCCACAGCAGTAAATTTGTATATATATTAGTGATCCTCTTTCAACTAAATTTCACTTATTCAAAACTGGAAATCAAAGCTTCTGTTCAAAATAGGTTTGTAGTCATAAGTGGTGGCAGTTTGTTTCTACATTTAATTTTTGTATCACTAGCTATTTTTCTATGAATAAATGTTTAATAAAGAGTTGAATTTTCCCCTATGTTTTCAATATTGCTCATTAAATATCCGATGCTAAACCTAAAAGTTGTCATTGCTATCTATATGGAATTTTTCTTCACTATATTTCAAATATGCATATTTTATGCAATACTGTGAGTATGTCCAATTTTGCAATGCATATACAAGAATGTTAAAGAACATTTCCCACTGTTAACAGATATATTTCTCATGCATGGGTAGCAGTGCTTTAGAACTGCTTCAACTCCCAAAAGAAAGGCTGAAGACATGGATCACTTTTGCAATTAAGAAGAGCTGAATTATTTTTTCACTTTTTGAAAATGAAGGTTGGCCAAAAGTTTGTGCCATCGCTCAATAAATTACATAGCATAAAAACACACATAGTAAAGCAAAACAGCCAGAGCTACATAAGTATAATAACAGGGTTTCAGGTAATATCAGTTTAATTATGAAAATGCACTCACAATTGTTAGATTTAGGCCCTTCTTTTGCAAAGTTCTTCATTTACATCATTCATTTACTTCATTCATACATCTAAGTACAAAATTATTTCATGAACAGTGTATTTATTGAGCTCTACAGAAACTCATCCAATGTAAAGAAAATAAAGAAGAAATATTAAGCTAGAGGTGAGAGACTATGATAAACTATGGACCTAAGTTATAAACATCTCAGCTATAGATAAAAGTAATGACAGATATAATCACCTTTTCTTTGAAATTTTAGGAAAAATGGTTCATTAACTTTTAATAGAAATTTAAATAAAAGATTTTGATTTAGAGCTTATTTTCAGATTTTTTTCAATTCAAGCAAATGAATAGTGTCATTGAGTAAAGCTAATTTTTTTCAATCATGTATCTCTAAGTTGGTGACCTTATATTTTCACATCAAGTTTTGATGCATTGTAAATGCTGCACATTTAGTCTACCTTTTGTAAGCTCTGTTTGATCAGCAAGAATCACTGGAAATGTCCTTTGTGTTCCTATGAGCTACTGCATGATTTTATAGTCAGAAGAATCCTTGCCTAGTTTACACTACAAACATGTTTGGGCAAGATGATATCACAATATGGAGGATGCTGTAATGCAAACATGTTAGTTGTATTTCTCTTCTAGCAGCCTTATTTACATATAATTCAAAGTTATTAACACAGGAAAAATTGATGGGTCCAAGACTTTCTCATTCTGTGGAAAGGATATTGCCTCATTCAGCCATCTATGAATTTTCCCTTTGACTATGTGTTCTGTTAATCCTTTCAACTTCACCAGCTAATACTTATTTCTTATTGGATTTGTTATTTCTAATTGGATGCAATAGTTTGGGAGATGGTGATGAAACACAGAACTGCAGAACTCTGTGTTTCTGGAAGACCATCCATCTATATTAATCTCAATTTCTGTTGATGTCTCAGGGAAATTGTTAAGGTCAATAAACAGAGTTCTTACCTTCTTTCTTCCCTTGGTATCATTGCTTGTATCACTGCCCCTCTTCTCAAAGAATCTCTGGATACATGTGTTGAAAGACTGATAGTTTCCGTTTTCTTTCACGCAGTTCTTTTCTTCACTAATGCAGGTGCATCCACCCATTCTTTCTGGTCCCTTCATCAGCTTGAATGCTCCCTTGAAGTCTTAGACAAGCAGGTAATATCTTAAAAGATCTCTGAAGTTTCTTTTGCCTGAACTGTGAACCAAACAACAAAAGAGGGGTGAGGGTTCAAAGGTACTGGAGATAGATAAACCTTTTTGGTGTCAGTTTCTCTCTTAAAGTTTCTCTCAGTGCATTTGGATAAAAGCATCCAAATTATTTTTTTCATATTTCTTTCTTCAGAATAATCTTTTAAAATATATATATTCTGTTTACTTATCATCTTTCTTGAGCCATATCGGTACTAAGGAGATTCCACTGTCTAAACTGCTTTGGCAGATTCACCAGTGGAGGTCCAGTACATCAAGGTAACATGGTTGCACCACTTCTCCCAAAGACAGAACCAAAGCCAAGGTAGCTTCCTACAAAATGTAATTTTCCTGGCTTAGTATTACCACATTTTAGGTGGCATACACGGAGAGAGTACAAAAACCAGCAGTTTAGACCTCGTCCTAAAAAGGAGGTTTTCTTCATGGTGGATAATATATATTCATCCTAGTAAGATATGTTGTACACAAATTGAAGAAAATTATAAATGGGATTCATATCTTGCTCTGCTTATAAATAGATTTTTTAAAAAATAGAAGAAAAATTGAGGGGAAAAAAAGGAAAAATCCAAGTAATAAAAGCCTATAGTGAAGAAATGATTTGTTTTGGAACAATCTTTCTAAAGTAAAATTTCCTTTCTAGTATTTAACTGTATTCTCATATTTTCTGGAAATCTCAAGGCCTGCTTCATATTGTATTTCCATAGCATATGATTCCCTGTCTCGCCACTCCCCCTTCTCCCTTTCCCTTTCCCTTTCCATTTCCCTTTCCACCTCCCATTCCTGGAAAAAGGTGCATCAGCTGAGCTGTCTTGCAGATCTTTTTCTCCATCCGGGATATGGTTTCCTTTCTGTCTCTTTTACTATCAGTCTCTCCACCTTTTAAATTCAGGATTCTGAACATCAGAAGTTTTTGTCAATCAGTCAAGCCATGGGCATGAAATTGTCATAAGGTGAACTTTTAAATTGTATTTCCATTCATTTCCTCTTAAAAGGAAACTGACGGGAGGTGTTCAGAGCAGCTTCAGTTTTTTCTTTTTTCTCCTGATCCTGCTAGGAGTTCCACTTACTTAAAAATCATTCCTCTATGATGTCTTCCTAAATGTCTCATTTTCTTGAAGAATAACACTTCTTTCTTTTTTATTAACTGTGGTAAGTTATGATTATGATCTGTATCTTTCTGTTTAGATTAACTTTCTATACTGCTATATCTAAGTCTAGTTATGACAATGCTAACAAAAATAATAATTGACTTGCTCCTCAATATTTCTTTGTGCTTCTCTCCAGGATATCTAATTACACATTCAGCATGATTCTTTTTCTAATGAGATTAATAGAAGTTGCAATCTAATTTCGTAGTAGTAAGTTTTCTATCAAGATGAACTTCAGAAAATCATTTCTCTTTTAATGTGACTTAATATATCTTTTCCTACAAATTTAAGCATGCAAAATATACTCATCCCTTTTGAAAATCTTAACTAGATTTTTTTTAAAGGCTAACAAAGATCTAGACTCACACTGAATTCTCAAAAGCTATTAAAGACTAGAATGTTTCATCACATCTGGGACTAGTTAATTATTTTTTCTTTTCCCCACACCATAATTTGATGGGTTTGCCTGAACAGCAGTTTCAGTTCAAACAAAGCTTCAGATGGAAAAGAAAACTCATACATTTCATATCAAATGCTTTGGAGGAATCCCTGTGATTCAAAATGCTGAAGTCTCAGAGACTGGTTCTTTTGATTCTTTTCTATCTCTGTGAAGGTGGACAGAAGGAAAAACCTTACTTTACAAAACAGACATTGTCCAGTGGGGCCATTAACAAATTTTTGGCAAAAAAAGGCAACCAACCAAATGAACAAAAAAATCCTCTACCCCCCACCCTCCCAAGACAAGATCATTTAATGTTGCTTTACTAGGATTGTCTGCTGCCAGGAATTTTTAACTAGTTTCCAGTAGAATGTGCATTTTTCCCATCGAATTTCTATTTTGGTTATTCCAAAGAGCAAACATAAATATATGATA
>JANHGN010019456.1:76896-114670 GCA_024605025.1 Megaceryle maxima | reverse complement strand
TTTCTGTGAGGAAGTGCTTCCTAAGATCCAACCTAAACCTCCCTTGGTGCAGCTTCAGGCCATGCCCTCTCGTCCTGGCACTGGTTGCCTGGGAGAAGAGCCCAGTCCCTATCTGCTAGCTGCTCCCTGCCACTGAATGCTTACTCCTTCTTTTCCCGAGTGAGGTATGATGCACTAGAATTAGTCACACTCCTATCTTCCTAACCCTAGGGTTTGTTCTGGTGAGCGTTCACCTGCCTTAACCCCAGGGAACCTAAATAGTGTGTCTGTAGCAGATTTTTTGAGTTTTCTTTTCAAAAATTGTCACCTAGAAGACTACCTTTCTCTCCTCTTTCGAGCCTGTTCTTGTTCTAGTTAAGGATGAGGCTGTCTATATTGGCATCAATCTTTGCCTCTTGTAGGATCCTAAACCTGCAGTTCCTTTCTTGATGCCTATCAGCATCATTATATCAAATACAGGTTTGGGGTATTTGAGTATTAATGTGTACCTACATTTATTTATTACTGATGAAATGCTTACAAAGAGCCGGATGCAACCATGAGAATAGTCAGTGAGTCACAGCAGACATGAGTGAGCATTGAGACTCTTGATGCAAGGTGCCGATGTCAGTGTTGTGAATGCCCCAAGCCAGAGGCAGTGTGCTCTGTGCTGGGAGTTCCCAGAGGTTGAGGGAGGTGCTGGGTTGTAGTGGTTGCTAAGGGGAGCTGAGGTCCATTTCTACAGAGACATCAGAGGTTGAGGTTTGAGATGCACTGGATCAGTGACTTAGTGGTATGTCCTGCAAACCTTTTAAGAAAGTAGTGGTAATAATAATAATGATACATAGCAGAGTTCAAGGAGATCTGCTATGGGTTGCTTACTCTTGCCATGCATTGTGTGTGTGTGCTTAATAATGCATGTGTACGTAAGTCAGAGACTCCAGGCACAAATGCTAGAGCCATACCTTTTCCCCACTCCGAAGAGGAATGCAACAAGGATGGTAACCCAGAATGGGAGCATGGTTTCTGGTCTGCAGTGGACCCTGGGACAAGCAAGCTCTGCAACTCCTTGCGAGTGCAGGAGTAGCAAGGGCCAGTATGTGTAGGGATGAGATGAAACCAGCTCTTCCCAGATTAATTCAGCAGAGTCTTCTCATGGCTCCCCTTTCACCCATCCTCCCTTCCCACAGGTTTCATGTTCACAGCTTTGCATTCAGAACATTGTCAAATTAGTAGTAATTGGCAAATCAGTAAATAATCTGCAATAATAGGAATAAGTGCTAGGGGGAGCAGCAGAGCCGTTGGTAGGACACGATCATTTAAACAGTGGGTATTACTGGTGGCTAGCTGCAGTGGTTAGCAAAAGTCTCTGAATCTTAAAAATGTAGAACTAGATAAATTTAAGAGTTGAATGTGTTTTAAAGCTGCCTGGGTCATTTATAGTATCTCCTAGAATTCTACCTAATCGGTTGCACTTACCTTCAATTATAATAGGCTGTGTTCTTGTGGAGCACTGGTCTCTCTGCAGGAGCAATGCAGTGTAACAGATTAACTCAAAGTTATTCACTCTCTAGTCTAATGCGGTTGCCTCTCAGGTGAAATACAAAAGTTAGTTAACCAACAAGACTTCACAGCAGATTTTGGGAGAGGCACAGAATTATGAGATTTTTCTATCAGATGCCCCAGTGAAATTTGGAATAATTCTGTCAGCTGTTAATGAAATAGTTTGATTTATGCCTATGTACAAAAATTAGCCTTAAATATGTCTCTGGTAGAAACTACTTCAAAATGTTAGCAATAATTTGTCCAGAAAACAGTCTAAGACAATTTCTGCTGCGAGCACAGTTCACAGATGTATTTAAACCAGCTGCATACGCTGGCTTGGGCTCACATGAGATCACAGGAGAGAGGATACTATGCGTATAAGCTATAGTACTACACTGAAAAGCATTATGGAACCCAAAAGCAGACAGAACAAAGCCTTCCTATCTCATCCCAACATCATGTGAGACTTGCATGTACTCACCCAAGAGGCATTCTCCTTTGCTGGTCTGGCTGGTTTTACCACAATAGGGTTAGGATATGAGCAATTTGATTATGGTGCAAGTGGGGGATTATTAAGGATTTAAGTGTCCTGTGGTGTAATTTTATGATTCCATGTGCAGAATAACTCAGATATTACTAGATACTAGATATTACTGCGACTCTCTATAGAAAAGACATTAAGCATTTCAGCAACACTTGTTTTTTTCCTCTTCTTCAGGAAAAGTTCTTTCTACTGCAGTCCATCATTGGTTTGTTGTCAGGGACTTGCTGAAGAGCAGTACTAGGTCTCTCCACTTGTCTAGAAGTTAATTCTTCGTCATTTTGCCAAGTGCCTTTTCTCTTTCAAACAGCTCTCAAAACCATTGGTCTTATTCTTCTCTTGCCTTCTGTGTGCTAATATCTACCTATTGCTTCAGTAATCACTACCATGTTGATAACTGTTTGTAGATTTGCCTTCATGTCACTCATTGCATAGCAATAGAGTGTTCATTCATTTAACGGATGTGTAAGATACCTCTTCAGTGATGTGCTAAAAGGACAGTGCTGATCTGAAAGTAAAACTGCTTCACTCGAACATTGAAGCTGGACAAATACAGACCAATGTATGGCAAAAGCAAATGTAAAACCCATTAGATAAATCTTCCCTTGATGAAAAGATGAAACGAGATGGTAAATGCCAGTGTCATCGGTGTCATTGATCCAGTAGTAACTTTAGGCTGGTAATTAGAAGGTTCTTAACCATCAGTGGAGAGAGAGATTCTGGAGCAGAATATCAGAAAAAAAAAATGATGCCTTGCTTCCCCCCCCCCCCTTCTTCTTGCTGAGAGCTGTGTTTGAGACAGAACTCAGTATAACTGGCATGATGGGTTATATTCTCTGGTATCCTGGCTGTTTGGATGTGTCCTTCCTCTTGTCCCCCTGCAGCTTTCAGTGAATGGAAGCGGTGGGGAGAGAAAAGCATGTAAATGTCATCATCTATGCAGTGTGAGATAATCTGGAGTGTTTTCATCCTTCTCATCCTTGGACTGTGGAGAGGAAATAGCCAAGAGCTCTCCCTTGTGTCCTGGTGGTATAAATGAGCAGTCCCAGAATAGTGATTCCTGGTGTAAAGGCCTGAAGATATGCAGAGGCAGGAAAGCTCACCCTGGGGAGTCTATCCCTCTACAAAGAATTGTGGAGTGCTGGGCAAGACAGGTCTGGACCAGAATGTCATATCTAAACAGCTATGGATTTTGTAGCCTGTCAGCTCCAAATCTGAGGTCTGTAGCATGAGCCTATCTGTAACAACATCTCATTGAATCTGAGTCAGTTCTCCTGCTGCTGAGTACAACAGGCAGATGCATATTCTCACACCCACTGCTCACCTGTGATTCTGTTTTTAGTAATTGTGCAAGTCACTTGATAATTCAGCTAAAAGCTCTTACGAGACATTACATAATGTCCTCAGAGAAACTGTCTGCTGTAACATTGGATAGATTATTATGTAAAATTTTCTCTCTTTTTCTCAGTTGTTTGGTTTTGGGTGGGGAATCAGGCTGGATTTCCGCTTGGCTGAATCTGAAAGGTTTCAGGTTTACACTGGATTGCTGCACTATTTTATTAATCTCTGGAGAGTGTGCTGGAATTGGATTTAGCATCACAAGTGAGATGAGTTTGGCAGGGCTCTCTGGAGTCTAGGCAGCACACCTGGCTGTGATCAGAGGTGCGATTCAGCTCAAGTGGTAACACTCAAGAAAGCCCCCAGCTCTGATGTGATGATTTAATTAGCATCACTGGACTAGGTCCATGGGATAAAACCTTCCTCCAGTACTCCCTCAGGACTGCAGAGCTTTCTCTGTGCACAAGTAATGCTGAAGGGATTGTGTGTTGCTTGCAAACGTGGTCAGGCCTCTGGTGAGCAGGATAAGTACAAAGAGGCAGATTGCAGCTTCTGCTTAAACCTTTGCCTGGGGCTTCTCTTCCTTGGGTCGCTGTTGAAGGCTTGAGCAGCAGGATTGGCTCACCCTTCCCTTTTTTTCCTCAAGATCCTGAGGCCCTACCTGCTCTGATGGGTGGCATGTGGGTGACACTGAGCTCCTGTGGAGGTCTGAAGGAAGGTTGGAAGTTAACAAGCAGAGCAGTGAGCTAGCCAGCCATCTCTCAGCATCCTAATTCTGGCTGCATCTTGAAAATCTCCATCCTCAGCTGCTAGAGTGGAGGGGAGCAAGCAGACCTCTACTAGCAGCGTCCCCCAGCTAAAGCAGCAGCAGACAAGTGACCAGGTGTTAACAGCTATTGTCACCACCCCATCGCTGTCTGAGTCCTGGAGGAGCTGATTTGCTTCTGTCTGCATTTTTGCACCAGCGTCCTGTTCACTGTCCTGCCTGGCATCCAGTGCAGCCATGGTTCATCATCTGCCCAAGCAGAGAGATCAAGTGCTTGTCAGGGCTGTGGTTTAGGCAGCCTTTTGTTAAGGCAGTCGATAGGAGAGCAAAGGTGAGAGCAGCAAGGTGATGCCCTGGGCAGAGGACATGCTGAGGGACTGTTCCCAGAGCCACCCCCCAGCAGGGTGCCCACACAGGGAACAGGAAAACTGTGTGCCAAAGCACAGGTCAATAGATCTCACCAAGATATTTTTTTTCTTTCTGTCCACAAGTTCTGAATGGAAATACCGTCTCTGTAAGACTGCTTTTGGCTGGCTATTTCAAAGCAGAATGAAAAATTTTGTTTCGGCTCAAAGTATTCTCTTTGAACAGAGACTTTGAGAGATTTTTTTTTTTTTCTTGAAAACTGAGATTAAAGGAAGTCATCATCTGCTGAAAAATTTCAGTAGAGGAATCTATTTTAAAAAAGTGGAAAATACTAGGGTTTTTTTATTATTATTTATTTCTAATTCTCTTACCGAGGGAGAGAAAAAATCCAATGATTTTTAACAGCTATGTTTTTAAAAGGGATATTT
The DNA here is from genome assembly GCA_024605025.1 of Megaceryle maxima. Taxonomy (NCBI): domain Eukaryota; kingdom Metazoa; phylum Chordata; class Aves; order Coraciiformes; family Cerylidae; genus Megaceryle; species Megaceryle maxima. The sequence goes on along the minus strand of JANHGN010019456.1, from coordinate 109,707 downwards.
TTCCAGTCAGAAAAATATCAAGAAGCTCTATCAAAATTGTGTTTCTTTCTGCTTGTTCACTTCTCTTTTTTTTACCTTATTTGGGACATCCTGTACCAATGAGAATCCAGAAAGTCTTTTTTTCCCAAAAGGTTTGCAAACCTTGATGAACAAGCTTCAGGCTTGTCGTGAAACCTGAACCCAAGGAAGGTTTCCTGGCTTCAGCTTTCAGTCTGATGTTGCACGTGGTTGTGGCTCAGAGGATTGCTTTAGTATTTGAGCAGGGATGGGTAATCCACTTGTGCAGTGGAAAAAAAGATGGAAAGTGTATGGGCTGCAGTGTGGAAAATCCAGATGCAGGGCAGCCTCTCTGTCCCTGCTCCTAAACCCCAGGCTAGTGTTATGCTGCAGTTCTCACCAGCTTTGGCAGCTGAGCTGGATTGCTGTGGACCACCTTAAATGTTTTCCATGCCAGCTGAGCACAGAAAGCTGCTGAAATGGGTCTCTGCTGTGTAGTGAGCACTCTCTCTTAGCAATGCCCTCATGGTGACTCAGTCCCATTCCCTGCTTCTTTTAACCCACAGCAGGTCAAGAGTTTAACAAAGTGACTGGGGCTGGGAGCCAAGTCCCCAGAGTTGCAATCTGTAGCCAGCATGCCAGCATCTGGAAAGCGTTTGTGACCAATAAAAAATGAATGTGCAGACTCCGCCAAAGCAGCAATCATTTGGCATCTCAAGCCCAGATCTTTACAAGATGATTCTTCTGAGGCTTGGAAAGGCTTGCCTTAGTATTTTCTAATAAAAACAGTTCTGGGCTGGGCCAGTAGTCGGGTGAATAGTGCTATGCGTCGCCACATGGGAGACAGCCAGCCGGGAATGAGAAGATGTTGCTGGAGTCTAACCTCTCTGGCTGGGGCTGGATGCCTCATGTAGGTGATGATCTTTCTCAGGCTAAGGACAGGGCACTGTGGGTGCTACAGCAGCTGCCATTCAAAGCATGCTGTGACCTTGGGCTCTTTTTTCTGGTGTCACAGGACTCCTGGGGAAGGCCACAAAGGAGAAGCAGAGGGTGGACAATACCCTACTATTAGGGAATGAAGCTCTTGGTCAGTTTGACAAGAGCTGCCTTAGACTAATGCACGGATAAAGGAGTTTCCAGCACTTAGTCACCTTTCCAACTGGTGCATCTTAAACATGCCAGGCTGTCTGCAGCATAGTTGCATTGCCACCTTTTTGTCAGTTCTGACTCAGAGACCAGTGAAATTGTAGGGAGCTGCTTCTGGGCCCTCTCGGGTACAGGTAACGTTGTAGACCAATGTCCAGCCTTTGAGACCACAGAGAAGAGGTTTAGTGTGTGGATGGGCTTGCTAGCTTGGAGTGGTACAAGCCTGCAAGGGGGAAGGGCGGAACTGAGCAGCCTAACATGCAAATGCTGCCATTGATAGTCCTTGCCAGCAGCTAGCTCATATTGACGTTGCTGAACACATCCAAGAGTTTTTCCCGTTGCTTCCAAGCTCTTCTTTCCCTAAGGATGTGTTGAACTTGGCACCCAGCTGCTCCTTGCAATGCTCAGTGGGATGGGTTTGTCCATATGCGTGTTCCTTCCCTCAGCTGGGTTTCTTTGTTTCTGCTGTTTTATCACTTCTCTGGAGTGACCATGGCTGGCAGTCATGTACAAACCTCTAGGGCTGTTTGGACTCCACCACCACATACCCTGAATTCCACTGTGAGGAAACAAACACAAATGAGTGCAAGCTTAGTAATTGTCTTGCAAGTTGCCAGAACATTTTTGCTGGAGCTAGATGGATGTTGTTCCTATGGTGTCATCCTTCTGACCACAGGATCATCACAGTGCCATGGCTAAAGCAGTGCAGCTGGGGTGCAAGAAACCCTACGGCTAAACCCCATCTTAACTCTGATAGTGGAAAGAAACTCATGGTTGTTTGCTCCTCTAATTCTAAGCATGATCTGCAGAGGGACTGCCACCACAGAAGAGGAAGCTGGCATCTAAGCCATGGGATTAGAGCACAGATACAATCCAGATGCCCTAGTTTCCTGCATTTGATCTTGGCTTTGAGGGGCATCAAAACTCATGACTGGGAGGATGAGTGGAGGATAAGAAATCCTGTAAGTGAAGGAATTTTAATTGTTTACATTTCAAACTGCAGATATTTGAAGTGAGGTCCTCTGGGCCTGCCAGGGCTGTGCATTAACACTGTCATTTTACTAAATTTGGTTTTAACTCTGCACTGTTCTCACCTGGGTTCTACAATTCTGTGATTCTACCTACAGTAGGAAAATAAGATGGAGTTAGCCAGTGTCAGCTACTTCCTGTCAGCGTGCTTTTCCATATGTTAACAAAGGGTAGGTCAGGGTGGCTGAACCACAGTAGGTAAACCCGGCATCTTTTGAAGATATGTTACTGGTCTGGGTCAACCTACAGCATTGCTAAAATCTTCCCTTTTGTTCCTAGTCTTAGCAGGATTAACAAAACAAAACCAACCCTCCCCTCATAACACCTTTTGCTTTGACTTTGAGTGTCACAGGCAAAACCCCTCCAAAGGGAGCTGCCATATCTACTTTATTGGCCCTGGTTTGGAAACTTTAGATTGGGCAAAGTTAGCTTTAAAAGTGGAGTGACTCTTGGCCAAAAGCAGTCTGAGTTCAAATCTCAGAATAAAGAGAAATCCAGATGCATATTTAGTTTTGCTTTGAGACATTTCTTAGAACCTTAAAGTTACTGTCACTTAAGCCTCTAGTCAGTTGAAAATCAGTCCTTGGGAGGTGGCTGGTTCATGTTGGCTGTGTTCTCCAGAAGTGCCAGTTCTTTTTCCTTTTGTTACTTTTCATGCTTTTTTTGGTGAGGGGTGCCTTATTACCCCTAGTAAGAGATTATTTAGAGCTTGCAAAATATATGTCTTGTGACTATTCAGCATTTTCCATGCATCCCTGAGCACTGCTTCTATTTCCTCTTGATGGAGACTGGGCTGGTTGCTTTGCTTCTGTCATTCACTGAATAGTTTCCTCACAGCATTAAGTGTTGCACTTCCTACAGCTGCTTAGATATGCTGGGCTAGGGTTGTGTTAACCCTAACAGTGCTGCTGCACTGATGAGCCTCCCAGTGATAAGAAGCTGCTTTGTTAATGCCCCAGTTGCCCTGGGAGCTTGTGGGGTGCTAGGCTGACAGATCTATAAGAGCAAGGAGGTGTAGGGGTGTGGCATGTCCTGGGCACCTGGGCAGTGCAGCTAGCATTGGTTTGGATGCTGCATCTGTAGGATGGTGGCTGGAAGTATGGAGACAGGTGACAGTCTAGCCAGCAGTGGGATGCAGGATAGCTGCACAGTAATGCAGAACATGCATCTCAGGAGGTAGGTACTGTGCATGCTGGTGAGCAATAAGCAGGTAGTGTGCACACGTCACAAGGTGACAGTGATATGGGAATGAAACAGTCCTTCTTGTGATGATCCTGGGGCTGGAAATCTTTCACCATTTATCCTTAAACACGTTCAAACAAAGGCTGCTGCATTATATCTAAGCATTTTCCGGTTGCTTCACCATTCTCCTGTTCCCTGCCTTTCTGACAGCGAAGAGTTAAATCCCCTTTTTCCTGTGAGCCTGCAGATGAACTGTGAATATGCAGCTAGGTCCTCTTTTCACGCATATGTCCCTTTCTATAATCCAATCTTCTCCACTGTGGCACAGACCTGGAGGCTCTTCTGCAGCCTAGTATGGCAGGTCTGCTGCCCTGGGATAAGAAGCGGTAGGTTCATTTACATAATCACATATGCAAATAAGACAAATCAGGGTCCTTTCATTCAGCTTTGGTTTTAAGGGCACTCTGTCCATCGGCTGAGAGCAAAGGGATTTGAAAGGGGGGGTTTTCTTCTCTTAAGCTCTTGTGAAACCAAGCACACCCTCCAAAAAGTGCTGCTGTTCCCAGCTGTGTCCAGCCCAATGGGCATAAATGATTAATTGTGCAAAACCACCTGATAGCCCATCCAATGCAAATGTGCCCTTACCCTCTAGGCCTATATCATCTGCTCCCTCTACCAGAAGTGTGGACTGCATCCTTATGCAGGAAATGAAAGAAACTCCATCTCTGAGGAACAAAAGGAATTCATCTCTTCATCTGGTGGAACATTTAAAAGATGTTAAAAACAGCAATGGCCTCACACCTGTGGCATACCAGATGAGCACTGGTGGAGACACATGGGGAGGTCATTTCAATGTGTGCCCTTAAAAAGGCTATAGAGAATAAATCAGAGCGCAGCAGTGTCTGTCAGCACTCAGAACAAGGGCTCCAAACATTTGTGTCTCTACTTGGTTCAGTTTCTTTTTGTCCTGTGTATTACCTCCATCCTGCAGGGACGATGGCCAGCCTGGTGTGAGCTTCAGGAAAGCTCCTGACACACCAGAAGAGAACAGTGTGAGCCATCCATGACGAATTCATTGATCAGTTCAGTGATCTTGTTTCCAGCAGTGGCCATTGTAGGGGTTCCCAAAGAAAACTCCAAAAGGAATAAGGCTAATGAGGTACCCTTTAAGGCTGTATCTGTTCCTGACTTGTGAGGACAGGACAGGTACCAGCAGCATTGCACACTTTAGCCTGGCTGATGAAGTGCTCTGAAGATCTAATGAACAGATGATCAAAAGACGCTTTCTTTAATAAAATTCCTTTAATCCTTTAAAAAACACAAAATTAGTAGGCTATTCAGCTCTCTTGCAACAGTGGGACTAGAGGTAAATTGAATGTGTTAATTAAACATTTAACAAAAATAATGACCTTTTGTCAATTTTAAGTGCTTTGCTTTTAGAATGTCACTGACTTGAAGGGAATGTGTATCTTTCTGTGCCATTCTGCCAGAGTGATCAACTCTTGCTTGGACATACGTGGAACTTCACAATTTGCTTTAAAGCCTTAGATGCAGGAAAATGCAACATTTAACTAGGGCACCTGGCCATAGATGAAGGAAAGAGCAAATCCAAGAGATGCAGTAGCTGGGTGCTGTTGACTCTTTCGTCCATTTTACAAATCATGAAGCTAACAGTGGGCATTCAGAGGTAGGTTAAAGCTGTGTCTTTAGCTTTAGACAGTCTCCTCAGTGAGGGGAAAAATAATTTAGATCTAAGTCTGCTAAGCAGCTTTATCATCCTGGAGTTTATAGCTGCAGACTCTGGGATGTTCTAGGGGTGCAGTGCAGTGGCGCTTGTCATACCCTGCTCCACAGAGGTTGGCAGAGCTCTGTAAGTAGCTACTGCCACATTCACTATGCTAAATGCAGGGAGAACGAATGAAAAAATGCTGAATGTATTGCTTTAGTGGTGTTGGGAGACTCCCGCTGACATCTAGTTAAGTCACCTCTGCAGTCTCTCTACCCCTGGAGCAACACAAAGTTGCCATAGATAGAATCAGAGTTGGCTCATTAGGAGTGTGTAAGCTGTTCCTGCCTGGCTGCCTTCCTTGCACACTCTGTTGCATGCAAGAGGTATCTCAGTTCTTCTAAATTAGTATCTATTGCAGAGCATTAACAGCGTCATCTACACTATCAGGACATCTTAGAAGGACAAAGAACCAAAACACGTGGTTCTTCTAAGTAGCTGCTAGTTCTGAAGAGAAATACATCATCTCTGCATTCCTGAGAGCGCCATTGACACAGTAATGAATCTGTGTCCATCTTTTTCAACTGTACTGCTCACAGAGGAGCAGTGTTGAGGGTATTGTGTGTTCTCTGAGGCTTAGTCCCAAAATGAAGCTGGGTAGCGTTACTGCTAGGAAATGGGGCTACTGTTAGCACTTCATCTTGGTTTGGGGCTCTGATGCCCAACAGATAGGTGCTCATTACTGAGATGTGTTGAATTTTTATAGTATTTTGCAGCACCAGTGCACACTGGGTAGAAGTGGTTACATCAGGCAGTGTTCTGCTTGAATTGGTGCATCACAGGCAAGAAACTAGTACAATCTCTTCTACAAGTGGATAAACTCAGGTGGTAACTGCTGACACCACTGCCTTATTTTTTCAGCAAGTCTGTTAGCAGCTGAGGCAGGGAGAGTGAGGAATTAAAGGAGGACTAGTGGCTTTTTTCATTGAAAGATGTGCTTTGGAAGCTAACCTAAGTGCATGCTGGGCAGAAGCTGGGTGTGCTTGATGGCCTCTCCTGTGGTGTCATGGAGAGTCTGGGTCTGGAAGGCTGGGGCTGCAGCAGCATTTAAAAGTGCTCATTCATATAATTTGATTCTGTGTTTTGTTTCTACAGTCAGTAAGGATGTCTTTGCCATCTCTTGATCCTTGTTCCAATGGTATACCTGACCTGGACTGCAGGTGTGGCATCCAGTCTCTCACGTCTGACCTAACCTACACTGGGTGGGACAGGAGACACACTGACCAGCTCTGCTTTTACATACAGAAGAATTTGCCATAGCAGAGAATCTTTCAAGTGTGAGTGTGTATTTATAGGGAGGCAGATGTAAACCACATTTGTCCTGTGTTTCTGGCAAAGAGAGAGCGTGAAATATTTGTGACCCGAGTCATTGGCTTTCCTGCCATTTGTATAAAAATTTCCAGATGTGATTGTTGATAGCTCACCTGGGATCAATTAAAGAAAGAAGGAATATCCAGAACCAAACTGTGTTCTTGTGGATACTTGACTTGTTTGTGTGTGTGCGTGCATGTGCGCATCTTTGTTGCAGTGTGTCTTTTAAAGGAAAGCAGAATTTCAGTTCAAAGAACTTACGTTCTCTCCTTCCAGGGCCTTCCTTTTGCCTACACTATCCTTTCCTCCTCAGAATGTCCCTGTCCCACAAACTTGGATCAATTTGAATTTCTTAGACACTTTTTCTCAAATTCACCTTTTTTGTTAGCTTGTGGCTCACCTTGATCACAGTGCTCTTCCATGCAGGCATGGCAAGCCTCCTGGAGAAGGTTCCTGAATGCTGTAAACTTCTAGAAAGGCAGTGGGAAATCCCTAGTAATGCAAGAGTGACTAATTAATCAGGGTCCAGCACAGCATTTGGACTGCTCACCACCACGTGAGCCCTGTTCTCTGCTCTGTCTCCTGCCCTCTCTTTTCACACCTATTACTTCAGCTGTCAGTCTGCTGGGTCCATATTAGGTTGTGCCTGGAGATTAAACTTTCAGCTTTCCTCTTCCAGGCTGTGACCACAAAAATTTTCTCCTGATCACCTGTTTCGTCTCTGTTTTCTTCACTCTGCTAACGAATTGAAAGTTCTATCCCTCTTGCTTATTTTCTGTTGTATTTCTCCATTTGTTTTTTGACCCTCCCCTTTGTTCTCCCCGAGTGTATTTACCAAACTACCTTCCTGCCTTAGTCATCCTCTCCTGGAAATCAAATCTGAAGTTATCCAATCTTCTTCCCTTCTTTTATTGTTGCTTTTATAAGTGGAGTTCAAACAAACAAACACACACACACACACACCCCCCTCAACATCTGGTGCCTTTCAGGAGCCTTAAACTCGTGGCCAAAATGGACATGTGGAGGGAAGGACAGGATGGGAATCCAACTAGCTTGTAAAAAGGAGGCATGGACCGAAACACACAGACTTACTGCAATTTAAATTAACCAAGAGCAAAACTTGTACTTTTCTGCTAATCAGTCATCACCATTAGCCATGATCAAACCCATTTTCTGTACTTCCCTTCATGCCTGCTGGTGTCACACGCTTTGCTGTGTGGGCACAAGGCCTTCCCTTTGCAAGCATTTATTCTAAAAGGGGAAGAATGCAGAGCCCCATCTAGAACCAGAAGTGTTGCTGGAGGGGCTGTTCCTGTGCAGCTTCAAACCCAGTATGGCAAGTATCACATCCAAAGTGAACTTTGTTTTCTTCTGTCTTATTTTTTAGCATTCCCCAATTAGATTTGGATATATTTATGCATCTTTTCAACAGAGGATAATTAAAACACAATTGTGAATGCTAGTGTATGTTTCACATTGTCATTTGTTCATCAGCAAGACATTTCCAGGGTAGTTATGTTTTAGGTCTAGAATTTCAGCTAAGATTTTATTCCTCTAGCAAAAGATACTCATAGCTAGACTAGAATTGACAGACTTACTAGTTGACATGTTAAAGCAGGAATACAACCCAAGTGTAGATTACTCTGTTCTGTGTCTGTTGGGGAGAGAGATACACATACTCTAATCAGCTGATTGTAGTCTTCCTAAATGGGTTATTTTTGTTTCCATGGAATATAGTAAATGGAAATTAATCAGTGTATTGTCGTGCCCTGGAAAACCTCTGTTAAAACTGTTCTGTTTAATTTTTTTATGATTTCAGAAGGGACAAACATTCAGAAAATAAGGACATGGCTGTCATTTGCACAGTGAAGCTTTTAGGTGTCTGTCTATTTGAAGTGGTATTGTTCTCTTGTCAAAGTTCTAGCTGGCATGAGTGTAAACCCTTCAGACTTCACCCACAGGTTTATCCTGGGACCACCAACCCTTGACACAGACAGCTCTGCAGTATGGAGAGGTGTATTTGAACTCCATTGTGGTGGTGTGGGTGCCAGGCGGTCCAGCTGCCTAGTATTGAGTCTCTCACTCTCCTGTGTTGCAAGCAAGAAAGAAAATAAATGCAGTGTTATAATATTACCCTATCTTCTCTTGTTTCCTGGCACACATTCCAGCTGCCCTGGGCTTTATACCACTCTCACTATGGGGTGTGCTACATACAGCTAGTCCCGGAGAGGAAGGGCAAAGATAAACTGAAGCAGTGAGTTTAGCAATGCATCAGCCAGGTTATCTCAGCTTCCTGCATGGTGCCAAAATTTCCCTGAGTTGGCTCTTTGATGCTCGGTGTCTTTGTTTTTAACCCTAGGAAGACCAGAACGGTGGTTTTCAGCCTTCCATGTGTATGAGCTTCTCAAAGGAGGGGGTGGGACAACAGTGCCCAAAGGGCAAGTGTGGGAGGAATGAGTATGGGCAGCTGGAAGCCAGGGGGATGTGACACTGGCTGCTCTTGGTGCAGCAAGAACTGTGATGGCCCCAGGGCAGTGCAGGAAGACTGCGGTTAGAGGGAAGCTGTCTAAAAAAGATCAAATGCAGGATAGAAGTGGATCAAGAAGATTCATGGCTATATTAGAGCAGGGGAGCAGAGTGCTAATATACTGGTGGCATGATCAGGTATCTGGCAGGGTTTGTTTGCAGCAAGTCCAAGCTGAATATTCTGCTGCAGAAATGATTCCTTGCTTTGTAGGGGAATTTTTGCCAAGTCCCGTCCTCTTCTGGCTCCCAGGTCTGGGTGTCTTGCTGAAGTCGTGGGCCTTCCAACCAGTTTCCTGACTGCTGCAGACTAAGGTGGTGCCAGTGCTTCTAAAATCAGCCTATGGTCTCTCCTCCTCCTCATTTTGGTGAATTCCTCCTGCCTCCTCCCTTTCAAGCAATGCTTATTCAGCTTTCCATGCTAGATTCTTGCCTGCTTTGGAGCATACTGAGCCCTGACCCGAGGAGTGGAGTAGGTAATGCAGGAGGGGTAATCTTAGGAAATATTCAGCCTTCCCTGCTATTAAGAGACAGGTCTGACTGCTTTGAGCTGCTCTCTGCCATCCTCATTTGCTTGTTTGTCCCAGCAATGCTTAAATGAATGCTTAAAGCTTTGGGTTTTGTTTGGTTTTTTTCCTCTATCTGAAGGGAAAATTGTAAATCTGGTCCAGTTCCTGTGTACTTTAATATACACTAGGCTAGGCTTTAGATTCTAAGGACTGGGGAGTAAAGACTCCCGCAGGTACACAAGGTTGGGTGCTGATATGCAGGGTGTTAGGGAAAAGGAACCTCAGTCACGTCTGTAAGCAGGGAAGGGCTCGTGTCCCACTGCAGCAGGGCCCCTGGCCACCTCTCCTCCGACAGGAGCAGAGCTGTGGCATTAGTGCAGCAAAGGCTGTGGGGGGCCCTCCTCTCTGGTGGGAGGAAGGGGGTTCACCTCACCCTCCCCATACACTGTCGGAACTGGCAGGGCTGTGGGCTGATGTCTGCCTGACCAGCGGTAAGTGACGGTCGGGAAGGGGCTCAGGGGCAGGCTCCCGATGGAGGCAGGGATGGTGCCCTGGGGCTGGCTGCAGCTCTTCCAGTAAGACAGCGCCCATGTGGGTCGGGGGGAGGTCTGTGGGTGAGTAGGAGAGGCGGGGGGTTGCCTGAGGCAAGTTGCTGTCCGCCTTGTCTTGTGTGTCAGACTTGATTAGATTTGGCTGGCGCTGGGGCTAAGGCCTCCACGCTGCGAGGGGTGGGGTCTGGCTGGAGGGGCAGAGCCAGGCTCTCCTTTTCTGTGCTGCTGAAAAGTGGCCTTTGTTGTGGGGTTTGCGGGCTTTGTCCCCTCCTGGAAGCAGTGTCCCTTTCTCTAGGCTTCAACCCCTGAGAGAGGTGAGCAACCCTGACTTTTTGTGTCAGTCTGAACTCTGCCCTGCGCCTGTGCTTGAGTGTCTCACTGATCCCCCGCAGGTCTGAAGAAGCATTTTTCCTGCTAGTTTGGAGTTGTTAATTTAAAATTTCATTTGTCGAGGATCCATCAAGGTGTTAAGCTACTTTCAGTAGGGACTTACCCCCTGTTTCTTCAATCCTTTGTGAAAGGGTTAGAAGAACAGCTGGAGGTAGGAACTCAAAATCTGTTCCAGGTCTTTCTGCAAATGTGTCCCTCGGTTGAATGAACTGCAGTCAGAAATTTCCCACAGAGATTTCCATCTTAAGGTTTTGTTGTGATAGTATTAGTTTTGAGCAACAGAACAGCCTGGGAGTAATGTATACCCCACGAACCACAGAGTTCAGTGGGTGGGAAGGCAAAAGGTTGGTCTTCTGAGACTGATTTTTCAGACCATGGATTCAAGGGGTCTTGCTTGTGTCCTGTGGGGTGGAGCCAGACTGAACATGCAGCTGCGTTCAGGGACAGTACAGTGGTATTGCTGCACTGCTTCCCCGTACTGAAGGCTTGGGTTGCCCAGTGGTCCTTGTACTACTACAGCCCTCTTGCTCTAAGTCATCTGAGCTACATGTGAACTGCTTTTGGGTTATGTGCTGCTCAGAAGCACCACAGTTTATCTGCTTATGCTGCTGTGTGCAGTAGGTGCTTTACTTCCAAAACTATATAGAAGATAAGCTTGCTCAGGTCCCTTTCTGAACATAACCTGCAGAATGGCTAACCAAACACTGGGGATCAGGGCTGAAGCAGGGAACCCTTCCTAAGGCTGCCCATGCTGGCTATCCCCACTCACCAAGGCAGCACCAGAGATGGCAGCTGGAGGAGTAACTTGCCTGTTGTACCTGCAACACATTGGTCCTCATGCTGTTCTCTTCAAAGGGTTTTCAAGCATCGTTTTAGCTTGTTCAAGGCCAGGTAGCAGAAAGGCAATGAAACTATTTTCAGATTACAATTGGGTTTTATGCTATTTACTATGTGTTTTCATTGCTTCGGTAAAAACAATTTTCAGAGCACAGTAGCTGGAGTGCTGGCTATTTGTCTTTAGGCAATGGATCTTTAATATGACCTGTCTCTTCTGTGGTGCCTTTGGGAATCTGGGAACGATGGTTGACCTAAAAGCTTTCTTCTCTGCAGACTAATGCCCTTATTGTCCTGGTCATGCATAAAGGTTTAGCACTGCAGGGGTTAAATAGCTTGAGAAGGGTGGAGGATTCTTCAGCCAAACCCAAACTGATTGCACCTGGTTTGCTCAACCTGTGTGTAAATGACACCATGGTCTTCCCACCCCCACCCCAGCAAATGCCACAGGGGCTGCCAAGGTATACGTGCAGGTCTGGCTGTGTGAGCAGGTGTGGGGCCTGCAGCGGTAGGAGGGTAGGAGGCTCCTCACCTCGGCTGGGGGAGCAGCCGTGCCAGTCACACGGCGCAGGAGCCTCTAAGCTGTAATCGCCAAAAGCCACTGACATGACAGGGATCCAAAGTAAAACGTCCCCTTTGCTAAAATTTGCAGCCTCTTGATACACACACGGTGTAGTAGAGTCAGTTCTTCCTGAGCAGGAAAAGTGCAAATTTTGGTCGGTATGAGTCGGGCAGCCTGCTCAGCCCATGGATGGCTCTGATGGCTCTGTCTGCACAGTGCACATGGCTCTGAGTTCCCAGTCAGGCTGGTCTATGGCAAGAGCCACTCCTGTCTTTGGTTAGCTGTCCCTTCGGGACAGTACTAGCTGAACGTGTATGTGAATTGCAAGCAAGGATGTTGCTCACTCATGTGAGAGTCACTTTGCTGTCGTTGGGGAGGTAATGAAGGGTTTGGGGCCATGGACTCAGGATTCAGAGTTTAGTCTTTGACAATTTAAAGGAATTTAGAATCTTAGGGAATTGCTAAGGAGATAATGAATTCCTTATAGGAAACTAGCCTGGAAGGGTGTTCTGGGAAACTATGCTTCTTCTAGCATGGGTGCCTCATGCAGCTCTGCAAATTATTGATATCACACAGTAGAGAGGATAAAATTATTTACATTTATTCTCTATTCCTTCACCCTGACTCCAGGCAGAGCCAGTCCTTCCTTTTCCTGTCCATGCACATAAAGACAATTGTCCTGGGTCATCTTGCTTTGCGGTAGGCCATGCTTTTTTACATGTCAACCAAGATATTGTTAATTTCTTGCTTCTGTGTCCACTGTTAAGACCCAACATAAATCTGTGGGTGTAAATGGTGCCACTTTGCTGATTTCAGTAAAGTTCTACCCAGCTCCAGTGCAGAGAGTTTGGCCCAGACCTCCCAAAGGCTGACCTGCATATGGGTTTTCTTTGGCATTGTATAAAGGCTCTGAGGTGAATGGTAAGGGCTGGGGAGATTCCATGTTGTGGCCCAGCTGGCGTGTGCAGCCACAAATAATAATTAATTGGCTCTTTAAGAAGTCTTGCAAACTTTTTTTTTTTCGGTCTGTCTGTCTTAAGCTCCTTTTAATTAACTTTAGTCATGTCCCAACACATCATCTTGGCTAAATCATAGACCTCACTGTGCCAGTTTTTCACATTCCTGAAATACACAGGCCGCCAGTGTTGCGAATGCAGCTTGGAGGCAGCAACTCAGAGGAAGTCAGCTCTCCTGGAACTCAGAAATTTTCAGGAACTGTTGTGACATCAAGAGGCTAAGTAGTCCAGCCTCTTGGCTTCAAACTCCTACACTGCCCAATTCCCAACAGCATTGCTGTCTTGCACTTTACCAACTGACTCAAGGAGTAGCAGTTGTAGCAGGCACCTGTGTACAAGCATCTTTGTTCCCTTAGAAAGCACCATTATTCGGGTTACAGTGCTGGGGGCATACAGCCTTTTTTCCCCCATTCAAGGGCTTGTTTCTTTATCACACTTCTTATTGCAAAGGGTCAGCTTTCAAGATTGTAGGGCATGTTAACAAGATACTCAGGCATACTTAGTTACCAAACAAAGTCTGTGTGGCAGCAGGACAAACTTTTGTGTCTCTTCACTAGAAAGCTTCAAGTCTGATTTAAGGATGGTATACTTCTCTAGAGGAATTTGGGGTTCAGGAGTATGTCTACTGTGCTGTAACTTGGCTGTGTTCTCACCAATGCTGATGGAAATAATTCCAATGTTTCCATTGACTTCAAAGCTGTACCAATGCTTGCTGTCCCTTGGTCTATTTGTTTTGAGCTGTAAACTTCAGCAGTTGATAAATTAGAATCAATTTTAGCAACAATATGTTTACTGAAAAGAAGGGAGGTCTTATTGTAGTATCTTGGTACTTGTTTAGAGACTGCAGATTTGATAATGGAGTTGTCCAACTAGGGAAAACGAAAAATAAGTGTTAGTATTCAGGGGTTAAAAGCAGAATCTCAGTAAATTTAGGTGAGGAAGAGGGTGCAGCATTACAATGGTGAAGCTCTTAATCCATTTGAATAATGTACCACTGTATTCTTCCTTCATAACCATTTTTTTAAATCCAGTTTGTAAGTAATGTCCAATAGAAATAAGCATATTTAAAAAAACAGGAATTTATTCAGGATACTTCTGTGTTCCACACTGAGGAACAAAGGATCGGAATCTACTGCCTGCCCTTAATGAGCTAGGAAACAGGGCACTGTGATAGCAGCTTCAGGTGCTGTGCCCCCCGGTGAGGAGCCAGAGAGTTGTCCCGAAAAGCTGTTTCTCGGCGGTGCTTGTATTTCCATAGCAGCCCCAGGAACGACTGCTCAGAGATTGCTGCAGTGACACAGACAGTGGTGGCATGTTGGAGTGTTATGGTGGTGAATTTTGAATAGGTGTGAGGAAAATACATATGATAGCTGAGAAAAGCAAAGAGGAAAAGGTGCCTCAGCCTGTTGGGAAAAGGATAGGAAAAACAGGAAAGGTAATTACAATCAAGCACCGTGTTGGAGCACGGGAGCAATGCCTGCATTGCTGAGGTCCGTACAGAAGCTCTAAAGACACAGGCATATTGCAAATGGATAAGAAGCTGGAGCAGCATTTGATAATGAGCAGGAGAGAACAAAACTACCACTAATGAAGAATGCCTTATAATTCACATAGAACTCAAGCTAATTCCTCGTGCATCTGCTATATGACACCTCGCTGTGTGTACAGACTGACCTAGCTGCACCAGTCACTAATACGATGTAGAAGTTGTTAGTGTTGGGGAGAAAAAAACTTGTTAGAAATCGAGTAACAAAATACACTGACAGTGAAGAATTGAGAGAGAACTTCACGAACTGTTGGGGAGACACCCAACTATGTTGCCTGTTCAGGAATTTGGTGTCTACTGTGACACAAACCATTTGGGTTTTTTTCCAGTTCCAGCCTAAAGAAAAGACCAGGTATGCTACAGTTGGTGAGTTAAAGAATATATTTCCTCTGACATATTTTGGTTCTAACCACTTGGCTTAAGGAGCCTGTTAATCACTGGTTCCCAGTATCCCAGGGAGAACAGTGCCATGGATCTGGATACTTCCAGACCTGAGGCAGTATTTCTCCAAGTGCACAGAAAACTCCAACCTAGAGTGGGTTGGACCCCTAAAGAGGCACATTTCAGAAGGCTGGCATGCCAAAAGTTCATGGTTGTAACAAGGGTGATAAAAAAACTTGTCATGGATGTCATGATGCTATTTTTCCTGAAATTCTTCCTCTTGTGCATAGTAAACTCTGGTTTCTAAAGCACTTACTGGGCACCTGTCCCGGGAGAAGTGCTTGAACAGCAAAATTAAAGCATGCTGTCAGAGTGCAAGGGCCAGACTTGGCCTTGAGCCATTGATAGTCTGTTTAATTGACTGAGTGAGGTACAGGAGGTAAAAGGGAAAACTGAGTCACTGATTGTTAGAAATGATGAAAATAACTATCAGAACCTACTCAGAAAGATCCACTGGTAGGTAGTGTGTCTCTCCTCTGAGTAGAGGCAAGGCTTCACAGAGGAGTATGCTTAAACAAATCATACCATCCAGGTAATATTTTCAGCTGTGAATTTCTTTCATCAGACCACTTTGCCTATGGAAACTATGAATCTTCAATGTTGATAGTAAAACTGCTTGTCCTGAGGATCTGGTGTCATACATATGTTTATTAGCAAAAAATATGTGCATGTTTGTAGCAGCTTTTACACTACCCATCACTGCTTTTTCTAAGTGACACTGCATTTTGCAAGTGAAGGAGTTAATATATCTCTCTTTAACACCAGATGAAGACTACATACCTCTCACTGGTGCATGAAGAGAAAAAGATCCTTGTACAAAAGTTTGGGATTACATAATGTGAAAAGTAACTAGTGGTAGGGAAAAAAGAAAAGGCTCAGATAGTAGCACTCAGAACTGTTTGCTGACTAGCCACTAGTTTACCTCTGGAGAGCTGACAGGGCAGCTACAGGCATGCTGACCTCTTCCAGCAAGCCTCTTCCATAAAACAGTTGTTAGCTTTGCTTTCCTATGTTCCCCATGGCTGTAGCTCCCATAGGGATTCCCCAGCACTGTGTGTACACGGTGTGACTCATGGAAGAGAAAAGGCTGGGAAGCTCTGCTCTCCAATGTTATTCTGTCTGCTTCCACCTCGGAAGGGTGTTTCTCAGATCTTCTGCATGGTTGTGTACCAGGATTTTTCAGCCTACATTTCCAGTTCCATCAGACTTCAAAAGAGGAAGATACTCCCATTAATGTTTTGCATGATAACGAGTTAGGCAAGCATCATTTTTGGATGCAGTTGATAGAAGACTGGTTACTGCCAGTGCCAAGTGGGCGTCTTAGTTGAGACTATCAAATGATGTCTGTTGTATTAAATGCTTTGTTGGATTTCCTGCTTGGAAAGTGATGCGTGTGCCAGACAGAGTTTTCTGTTTTGGCATTAAAGCAATCTTGGCGCCCAGTGCAAACTGTTTACTTTAAAAGCTTAATTTTAAATATAGTTCTGGAACACACTTGGAAATGTCTGCAAATTCACAGTAACAAGAGAGGAGACTAGAGCATCTTTCCTTCACTCCTGTGTCATTTTGAAATACCTTAGTCTGCTTTGCTTTATTCAAGCCACTTCTGATTTGTGTGTGATTTATTCATGTATTGTCTCTTACTGAATTGGACAGTAGCTGAAAGACAGGTAAGAACTAAGAGCACAAAAGACTATAATGCACAGCAATATTTAAAGTCCTTTTAATATTGTTTAACCCTTTCTTGTGTTATGCCACTGGTGGAAGCAAAACTTATTCTGTCTTGCTGAGCAGTCAACAGAAATAGTCTGTGTTTAGTATCTCGAAGGGCACTCTTCAGTCTGCTGCAAAGCCAGTGGACATGCTGACATGCAGTGCCATTAGTTTCCACCTAGCAGAAAGGTTTTTAGAGTGCCAAGTGTGACGCCAGAACACAAAACACTTCATTCATCAAAGCCGTAAGTAAGAAACTCTGTGTTTTTGGTTTTAGAGGTAACTTTTGTACATTTATGACTTTTTCCACATTAAACATCATTTATGGTTTGGAAATTGTTCAGGCAAGAGGCATGTGGCTTTTGCTCCTGAATATCAGGAGCAGTTTTGCTAGCTTCAGTCTCTATTTTATGTTAACATTTTTTTGGCTTTTCATTTATTTTTTGGATGGACCTCTTTGGAGCAAGCTGCCTCCAGGAGAACCCACAACCTTCTTTCCAAATGAAGAGTAAGTGATCTGCTGAAGGTGAAGAAGGTGATGTTGGTATAGGGAATTTCGGTTCGGAGCCAGACTTCTGCAGAGTACCTGGTAAAGGAGTACCTTTTCTGGGATGTTCCCTCATCAGAGTGACTGCTGGAACAAATTGAGAAACAGGAATTTCACACCTGGACTTTGAGTCATTAGTTGATAGGTTTTTCCATGGGCAATGTGAGAGTTATGGAGTAGCTGTTGAATTTTCAGTTAATTCTGTTCGTGCTGAATAAATGGTAAAGGACTGATGCAAGGTCTTGGTTTATGATCAAGGAAATCCATTTTACAAATTTTACTGAGATTTCAAGGGCCTCCTTTTGCAGGCCTTTCTATGTATAAGTACCACATTTCAAGTGAAAGGGGGTGGAATTACATAAGTATGTTCTCTGTGTTTATCAAAGTGGAGGAGACTGTATGGGTTGGATGTGCTTTTGTTCCTGCAGCATTTTGGATTCTAGTGCTAATTCTTTCTTTAGCTGAGCAGGCAGGACAGGATTTAGAAATGAGTGCCAGTTTTTGTTGTTCTATACTCAAATGCTCTGTCCCAAAAGAGCAATGTTTCTTTCTTGTTCTGCTCCATGCTGAGTCCAGTTACTCCACTGACTTACCCATGACAAATAAATGCTGTGGGCTATCTGAATGCAGTGACAGGTACTGCAGTGCACAAACTTTGAGAAGTGCTAAAACCTCTCAATCAATGCTTTTATGATTCTCAGGTTTATAAGAATGTGAAAATTTCTCTGCAGGGCCCCACCAGTGGGCTGGTTCCATCCAGCCGGGGGCTTTGTCTTTGGCAGTGGTATCAGGAGATGATGCTATTTAGAGGCAGCTTTCAAGCCTGGCCCCTGTTGAGGCTACATTCACCTTAGACTCCCCATATGCCGACTCATGTCTGTCCTGAGGAGCCCCTGTTGTCTCTCCAGAATTTCTGCTGTGGAGTTCTGTGCCTCACCTGTCCCTGAGAATAAGAGACTCCTTTTCTGCGAGGAAACTGGTGCCATCGCGTGGGATTCATCCTGCAGAACTAGCAGTGCAGAAGGAATCCCTGCTGTCTGTCATGAGGTGTGCTACCAAGAAAGATAGCACTGAAGAGGTCTTTATTTCCCTGATCTTGCCTGAATTAAGAATGAATTAAGATATGTCCTGTGATATGTCAGGGGAGATTTTTTCCCTCTTTGGCCTTTTGCTTCATGACCCAAACACTTTCGGTGCTGGGTGCTTCTGTCTCTTCTCTGGTGCAATGATCTTTGAGACTGAAGTTTGCTAAAGTTCCCTGCGGTAGTAGCCTGTGTAAAGTTGTCTGGAGCACAGCAAATGATACCTATCATCTCTGGAATTTGGAATAGAAACCATCTTTAAGGGGAAGGGTGTTGCAGCTATATTTTTACATTTGTTTCCTCTTTAATGTTTGATTGTACTCTTCCCTTACCTGGCCATGTTTATCCACCTGTCTGTGTTGGGTGAACAGCAGCACTAAATTTCAAGGAGAGAAAACCATTTTTTTTGTTAGGTTTCTTTCACTTCCCTAAACATTTTGCGTATGGTTACTTTGTATCCCAGCTGCTTCTGCAAGTCTAATACATCTCTATTTCTTAAACCTGGTTTCTCCTTCCTGGTGCCCTGGGCTAGGGGCTTGGAGCATTCATCTCTGTCCTCCCATAGCAGAACAGCCTGTAACAGTGGGATTTCATCCCCATCCTCCCCAGGTCAGGACCACAGACCTACGCTTGGTGGTGCAAGCTCTCCTAGCTCAGTCTGTAGCTTGATTCGTGATGGTTTCCCAATAATGGGAAGAGGTGATGAAAGCAAAGACAAGACATACAGATGGGGAAAGATATCTCAGGGCTGCCAGGGCAGCTGTTCGAGATCTCTGAATCAGATGGAGACAGAACTCCACCACCCTCAGCTTCCCCACCCTCAAACAAGCCATCTCCCATGCACAAAGCAAAACCAGCCCCACCCCAGCTGTGCCATTTTAGCTAATGGCCTAGTTAATAAATGGCAAATTCCAAGAGTAATCCTGTCAAAGCCTTCCTGACATCCCCATTGATAATATTAACCACAAAATGCTCCCCTGCTCATTTGATTAATACCAGAAGAATTCTGCTTGATTAGATCATTACTGAGGGGAAATGTAGGAAAGACAAATATTCCAGGGAAAATTCAGGCTTTAGACAAGGGAGAAGGTTGCAAGGTTTGTAAAGTGGGAAAGGTTTGTGATCATCTTCTGCTCTCTGACAGCCCTTGCAAGAGTATGAGTGTCTCAGCCTTTCGTTTTTGCGTGTGACTCATTCGTATCGTGTTGATATGAGCAGTTGTAAGCCAAGCAAGTGCGTACATCCTCGAAGGGTTGGAGACTTTGAATGTAAAGTCCCAAGGGCAGAGAGCCATGCAATTGTTTCCTTGAAGAGTCTG
Organism: Megaceryle maxima; assembly: GCA_024605025.1. Classification (NCBI taxonomy): domain Eukaryota; kingdom Metazoa; phylum Chordata; class Aves; order Coraciiformes; family Cerylidae; genus Megaceryle; species Megaceryle maxima. The sequence continues at coordinate 90,224 of JANHGN010019456.1, read as the reverse complement.
GCAAGGTCAAATTAAGGCAATTTGGGATTTTGGCACACCACTGAGAGTGGAGGGAGGAGCAGAGTATCCTTCTCTTACCTCCACCCTACCATACTCCTTCCCTGGAAAAGCTGGGATAGTAGTTCGGAGGCTGGGTAAGAAATCCAGTGTTTTAGGGAGGGTACTGGGCTGCTGCTCTCTTATCCTTCCCTACTCTTTCCAGAACTGTGGCTCTTAGTTATCTTATGTTGTCACAGCTATTTTCATGCTCCTCAGACTGCCTGCAGATTCACAAGGTTATCACAAGATTCCTTACACACGGGCTTTTTATTATCCTGCAGGCTTCTAGACATGATGGTGATGGTAGGGCTTTTATTAATGATGGTGATACAGAAGAGGGGTAGAGCATTTCCTCATCCCTGTCTTCTGATGCTGGCTTTGAGAACTATGGTGCCTGCATCCTCTTGTCTTTGTCATATAGACATTGGTCATATAGAACTGATCAGAAGAGGAGCAGTCACTTGGGTGCACCTGAGCAGTTGTTAGCTGTGCGTCACGCTGGCAGCTTCCTAAAACCAGAATCTGCTTTACTGACCGCAGCATGTATTAACAGGAGGAGGACACATGAAGGAGAGAAAAGAACAGGTTTTAGGAGTAGGATACAGTTAGCTGATGTGTCTAAATACTTGCAATAAAGAGGACAGAGAAAAATTTTTAGTCATTTCTATTGTAAGGGTGTTTGAACATAGGAACAGGTTGCCCAGAGGGGCTGTGGAGTCTCCATCCTCAGAGATAATTCAAAACCCAACTGAATATGTCTTGGGCAACCTGCTATAGTTGACTCTGCTTTGAGCCAAATGATCTAAATGATCTCCAGAGGTGCCTCCACCATCAGTGGTTCTGTGATTCTGTAACTACACTTCCAAAATACCTGTTAGAGAGTAGTTGTGATAAGCTGGCTTGGGTGGTGAACTTCAGAAGTTCTCACAGATCCGTGGAAATATCCCAATTAAAACCGTATTTTATTTTTCCATATTTTTTCCATATAACCTTTTTATCCTTTTGTTTGTTTGGTTTTTTGAGGTTTTTTGAGGTTTTTTGATTTTTTTTTTCCCAGGCGGTGCTGGAACATAACTTGCAGACTAATTGATAATCACAACTGGGGCAAGGCGTGTAGGACTACAGCAAAACCAGTGAAAAGAAGAAATTTTTAAGCCAGCTCAATTATTTAAGACAATCTGTCATGATGCTACACTTCAGCCCTGCCCCCAGAGTGTGGGGCTGTGCCGTTCTCTGCTAAGATAGCAAGCTTTATATTTGCCTTAAGGTATGAGAAGAGGGTCTAGGATGTCTAGAAGAGGAGACCTGAGAGAGCCTGGGGCTCTTAACAATGAAGGATAAATGTGATAACATCATGAAGTAGTAAAGGGCTCATGGGACAATACAAATAATGCAAGGAAAATAGGTATAATTTGTTCTCCATCTTGAGGTCATACTGGACAAAATGTCAAGGTTTTTAACTTCAGCAAGACATTAGGAAAAAACCCGTGTAGCAGTAAAGCTAATGAAGCCCTGGAACAAAGTGCAAAAGTGGTTGTGGGCTCTGTAAAGGAAATATTTAGACACGGTATAAATATTTCAGTCAAGGATGACAGACTGAGATGACCTGCCTTGGAGCAAGCAGATGGATGGCCCAGAAGGTTCCTTTCTGACCTCAGTTTCAGTGACATCATGGACAACAAGAATTAATATGCAACTGAGAGCTTGCCTGTAGGAAGAGGCTTCTCTTACTTTCCCTCAGATTCTACCTCACAGGGCAAAGCAACAGAGATTGATTTTACACTTGTCTTCTTACCCTTGGACCTTCTCAGAATGTGAGATGCAGCATTTTGTGTGGCTTTTCATATCTGATGCTGCTACCCAGTTCAGAGTTAGTCCTGGGTCCATCTCCCCTCTCTGCACAGAAGCTCAATACCAGAATTGGCCTTTTTTTGTTGTGCTGAACGCTGCTTGTTCTCCTTCCCAGTCAATAGCCTTTCTAGAAGACCTGTGTGCTGAGTAGTTTAAAGCCTAGCAATTGTATAACTTGCTGCCAATGTCAGCATCTGTAAAAAGGTTGTTATATACTATGGTGGCTCCTAACACAGTGCAATTCCTTAGGAGGGGAGTGTGGTGGAAAGGCAGACCATCTGCCTGGAGTGAGACAGACACCACTGCTTCTTAGCTGTCTTGTGGAAGGAGAGAAATAAGTTGATAAAAATAATAAAAGTTCATAATACAGAGTGATTTGGGCATCAGTTTCTGTACAAGAAACATCTTTAATCCAGTGAAGGACCTTCAGTCCTGATCTAACATATCTATAGGGAATTCCCCATCAAGTATGTATTATTCCCCTCCTAATCGCACCCTTCCATCCTCCATCCCAGACCACAGATGACATTTTTAGGCATGCTCGGAGTAAGGACGAGGGACTGGATCTCACTGGTAAATCAGGCAGTTGGGGAGATGAAGTTGCTTGCTTTTACATGTCTTCTCCAGAACTTTCCTGGATTAAAAATTAGCATTGGGAATTCACTGGCAGCTGAGCAGGGATTTTCAGGCTTGCACTGAATTCTAAGTGGGGAAAACAAAATCCCTGAAGAAGTGTCCCAGACTCTCTGAGGCTCCAGGTCATTGTACCTTTACAGACTGTCTCCCACTTCTCCCCTCAGTGGAAGGCACTGGCCTCAGCTGTATTCTGCTTTTTACAGCCTCTGCTCTAGAGAGAGCTTCTCAAGTGTGGGTTAATGTCACACTGCCCTGAAGAGTCAAAACCCTGTAACGTGCTGAGAGAGCAGACTCTCCAGTCCTGGCATTTCTTTATATTCCAGCCCACAACCATTCCCTTTCTGGGAAACCTAACCACTTTGTCTCTTTTATTCCCTCCCTCTCAGCTCCCTGGACACATCTACTGCCATGAGATGTCTCAGCCAAGGATTTTGAGCCAAGATACGAGGGAAATGGTTTAACCAGATGCGTGCCCATGGCTGCAACACTGAACTTTTAAGATGTTGATACGTAAAAAGCTTGCCATCTCCTCTGCCTCCCAGCAGCAAGGTGAGTAATGGGTGGGACAGCAGCATATCCAGAAAAACACCTCTTTTTCAAGAGGAAGGAGAGGAGGTTATAAGTCGACTGTAAAAATTTGCTCCAGGCTGAAAACTTGGCAAGCAAAAGCTTAGCTTAGGAGTGATTTAAAAGGAAACAAAAAAAGCATAAAAAAAATCAGGGCAGTCATTGTGGGTGGAGATGAGGGTCCAAAACTTGAAGATGATTCTTTAGTGGGGGAGGAGAAGGAACAGCTTAAGCCAGAGTTGCATTTGGCTCTTATCCCTACTATAACTAAGCTTTTCACAGCCAGGAGAATAAACCAAATACATGGCCAGTCCCTGGCCTCTCCCTTCACCCATTTGTCAGGGAAAAAAGCAAGGCCCTGTGTACTCGGTAAAGCAGAGTGGATGCAGATACGGTGCTATTAGCTGAACTCCTCCGATTGCCACTTTCTAAATATGGATTTCTTTGTACCTTACATTGTAAAAGCACATAAAGTCATTGAGGCTCAGCTTGCCTAAGAGACAAAGAGGGGCATCTGTTGCTTTCAGCATTATGGATCTCCTCAGGCCCCACTACACCTGCTGCTCAGGGTCTGAGCCCTGCTTCCGTCTTCAGCATTGCTCAGTGCCACACTCCTTAACAAGCTGAAGAGATGAACAAGAGGATGATTGCTTCTTGCAGCCTTTACTTGCAGCCTTTACATGGGCTGATTCCTTCACAGTCCCAGGCTCATAAAGCTCAGGAAGAGGAAGGAGAGCTGGCTGGCTGCATAGCAGCAAAGACCACAAACACAGAACACGCCTCTAGAGGGAAGGCTTTTCCAGACCGTTACTTAATGTGCATGGCACACATTGTTGGCAACACTGTTGGCAAAGGACTTGAGAAACAAAGTCAAGGCCCAGGCAGTTACTATGTCTTTTGTCATCTCTAGACCCCTGGGCCCCTCCCGCCTGTGTACCTATTTACATTGCAGGCTCCCTTTGTAGTGCTGTCACTGTGTGATTTTCCTGGTGGCCTGGGGCTTCCACACGTCAAGTTTGGGAGGAAAGTATAATGCTGGCATTTTAGACAAACCCCTCAGCCTCCTGAATTACCTATCCAATTGGACATACAGAAAAAGAACTCACAGTAAGGGTGGGTTAAGCACTGGAACAGGTAGCCCAGCAGGTGTATGAAAGCTCCATCTTTGGAGATTTTCAGAACTCGATTGGATAAGGCCTAGAGCAACCTGACATAGCTTTGCTAACTCTTATTGCTGTGCACACTACTACAACAGCTGTCCCCTCAGCTGCCTGATGGAGTGATTTGGCTGCAGCAGGTACCGAGTAATAGGAGGTTTAAACAAATGATCAAAGGCTCGTAGATGTAAAAGACCCTTTGTAAAATTTTCCCTCCCACTGCATGGTTAATACATGTTCAGTTCCATCAGTCTAAGTGACATGGGCAGTTGTGGTTTAGATGGGATGTTACCTAATTCTGCTCAAAATAGGCCTCCTTTGAAGGGCAGCACAACTTAAACCTCTCTGGCTTTTGTAACAGGCTTCGTAGTTTGCTCGCACATATTTTTGTATTCACAGATCTTCGCTTCGAGCACCTCAAGGCTGTCTGAAGAACTTTGTGCTCTCCAGCAGCAGACAGTGCCAGACTTTGCTTCATGTAAAAGAAATGCACTTTAAGTCTGTCCTTTCTCGAGGCTTAATAAGACAGATAGAACCAGCCATAGAAACATTTAGGACTAGGTCTATTTGTGAAGAAGACTTGGAGAAGCTTTGCTTTGTGCTTCTGGCAATGTTGTTCTTGCAGTATTAAGATATTTCTTACCTATACTGGTATACTGGGTAATTTGAGATCCAGTTGTCAAAACATCACCTTTCTGACTATCTCAGTGGAGTCAACTCTAATGCTGAGGAGGGAAGGCTAGTTCAAGTGATCTTGTTAAAGGGAAAGAAGCATCATCTTCTAGTCTGCTCTTATGTTTCAGTGCTGACACTTTCATGTATTGTCACTTCTAGGAAAGAGTGAAGCCACTGAGCATGGAATCTAGCCCATCTTCCAGCTCCTCATGTGCAGCAAAAACATTTACAGTCTGATCTTCTACAGCTCCTCTCAAGCACTGGAATTTCCAGAGGTATATGTTTTCAGGGCATGAGCAACCACAGGAAAGCTGCTTTTCAAAAGGTATGTAATCTCTTGTTTAGCCTAAAAAAAAATGAAAAGGTAAAAAAAGGAACTAAAAAAATTCACCTTTGGCATCAAAACAAAGCAAGTCTTTCTTTTCCCTAAGCTGCTTTATCTGTGCATTGTGCAAAAGAAAATGAAACTGTAAAAATCACTTAACAAAATGTGGATGAAGGTAAAAGCAAGGTACTGGCATTGGTGATAACATTAAAGCAGAGCCTAGCAGGAAGAACATGGCAGTGGAAGAAGTTTAACAAGTTCATTTTATGTGCCACTGTGTCACGCTTCCCTTTGTCACTCAAGAATGTTGCTTCACTGGTTCCTAGGGTGTGAAAGGGCCATGCTGCTGGGAGGATGTGCCCCATAGACCATGCTTGAGTCACTATTGGGCTACCTGATGCCAATATAAGGGGTGATCCATCTCAAAATTGTTAGTTTACTTGTGTTACAGTTTTGCCATGGACCAGAATTGGTCTGGACTTTGTATTTAGAGGTCTTCTGTGGTATGCTAGCTTTCAGAACAGCACTGTGCAGGGCAAAAATGTAATGAGAGTAGGCAAACACTCCAACCAAGTTCAGGGAAGTTAGTATACCTCTGTAGAAAGTATTCACAGTGGGCAGGAGGTTTGGAAGATACCCATCTTGTAAGGACTTCATGAGATTAAGCTAAATGCTCTCCAAAATAATGGAGATCCCTCTCACCTTTGCTACCTTAAAAGAAAAGAGGCAGGACAAAGTGCTCATAGACTGTGCTGTGTGTACACATAGAGCACAGGAGGAGCCTGACAGACCTTGTTGGGAAGGATAGAGAGTGCTGTGAGTGTGTGACAAGCCCTGGCATACATATATCTCACCACTGCAATCACTGGCTTGAAGCCAGGCCAGGTCTGGCCTGGACTGACATCTCTCCCTCCATCCAGTGTTTGTATGCATCCTGATGTGCTATTGCACAATCTGGTGTAAGTGGCATGCTCTGCTCAGAAGAGACTGGAAGAGCAGGCTACATCTGTCTGTTGGGCAGGACTGCAAAGCTTTGCTAGAGAGACAGCTGGGCTTGCTTGCTTTCCTTCCCTTTTTCCAGTTCTCACCTGCACCCCCAGCCCTGAAACAAAGACTCCCACTAAAAGCGAAGAAGTAGCTATAGCAGAAAATTCCCTAGTTGCTGCCCACATGTCAACTGCTGCTGCAGGCTGTGGCTTGTGTGATGACAGCAATGATTCAATTAAGTGATTTTTGAATCCTTCCTCTCATGGCACTAGTCCTTTGTGTGGACTAAACTCTTAAACTACTTAGAGAGGCCAGGCACTGATCAAGTGTAAATTTGTAAAAGGCGGCAGAACTCTGCTTCCCTTCTCTTTTTCTGTCTGTTGCCTCAACCTAGATGCCCAGCCAGGCAGGTTGATGACAGTGCCCAGCTGGTTTTTAGCTCTTCCCTTCTGGGGGAAAAAAAAAAAAAAAAAAAAAAAAGAGGAAAAGTGATCAGCCTCCTCAACCATTTGTTCTGCCCTTGATGATTTCAAAGCCTGCTCTGGAACGCATCTTTGTGAGTCCCAGGGCTGTTCATGGTAACTGTCCCTTCTACCCATTGCAGCCTAAAAGGCCATTTATAGGCCCTTGCTGTAGAGGACCACACTTAACATGTAAGGGTCTCAGAAAAGCCAGGGTATGACTCCTGTAACAGCTGTAACTCAGACCTTTTTGCACACGTATTATTTTTAGTTAATCTAGATGGTGTTAACATTAATGCCTTAACCCATGAGGAAGCTAGCTAATTTGCAGGTCGATATGAGGGAGGGAGCTGGCTAATTTCCAGTGTTTTGGGGAGAGAGCCAAGAAGTGCAATGCCAGGGTGTTCCTGGCTGCTTGTGTTCCTGAGGGGAGCATAGCTGGGTCTGAACTTCATCCTGGGTTTCCATTCCCTGCCTGCCACCGCACCATCCTCTGCTTGTACCATGGGCCAAGTGTCTTTAATGGTAGGGCTACAAGTTACCAAGCTGCAGTTGCATGTCGTGATACTGTAAACTAAAAAACTTAGAAGGGGACAAACCAGCAGCTTATTAACCTAGCTGTACAGGGCTGGTGGCTTAAGAAGAAACAGCCCCTTTGGTCTAGGAGTTCTGTGTAAGATGTAGCAAAACAGCGACACCATCACCCATGCACCCGCCGTTGTTACCAAAATGTGGATCTAACCAGGAAAAGGCTGTGGCAAGCAGGCAGGAGAGGAAAAGGGAGGGGGGGATTTCAAACATCATGGCCCAGAGAAAGAAAACCCTGCGTTCGTGCTTGCGTCAGTAGCCTGTCTGTGTGCTGACCCCAGGCTCACCTGAGCCTTGGCAAAGCTCCCCTTTGTTCTGTGTTGGCGTTCTGAATCCAGAGTTATCCCACAGCCACTTTGTGACCCGTTCCACCCAGACAGCCTGCCCATGATTGCTTCATAAAGCAAGACCCAGGAATCAAAAACAGAGCATGTTTCCTGAGCAGAGATGGAAAACAGCTGTGCTGGAAAAAAGGAGGGGTTTGCTGGCTGAGCAGTGGAAAATACAAATCAAGGCCTGGTTGTGCAATCTTCCCTGGCTGGCCTTTGGCTGCTATTGTGGCAAGGGGACCAGCTGGAGTTGGCAGGAGTCTGCTGCCAGGCAATGGGGGTAGTGAGGGCCTCTGGTGACAAGGCTAGAAACCCAGAGCTTAGTTCTGCACTTTTTACAGATGCCTGAGAGATTGATAAGTGACATCTGGTGATGCTGCCGTCTCCACTGTCCGGCGGTCAGATCTGTCTGGCCAGTCCCAGATGGTATTGGAATGGGCAGGCCAGTTACTGTAAGGGCACACAGACCTGTAGGGCTACACAGAAAACAGCACCTGCCCAGGTGTAGAGCTCAATTCCTGCTTAGTGCTCATAAAGTGCTCACTATGCGGCCACAGCCAGGGGATGTGGTTATGTAGCCTGGTCAGGTTCCTGTCTCTGAATCCTTAGTGCCCATACAGGGGAGTAGGTGCACACCAAACAATGAGACAAAGCACACAAATACTATGCAGGGAGGATGACTGAAAAAAAAATAATCTTAAATCTAGCATCTACTCTGCCACCACCATCTTCTGAAATCAAGGGAAGGCTCAGTCATGTTTCTACTAGTCTTAAGTTCTGCTTGCTTCAAGACAGGCTTCTGGAAGAGTTCTTGACTTTTATCAAATTCAGAATCTCTAACCAAAAGTAAATGAACCAGCTGAGTCTGAATGCAGAGGCAAGACATACAGGAATCTGTCTGTTTTTTTAAAAAATCTAATTATTGTGTACAAGAAGAGGGTAGACAAGAACAGAGAAGGAGAATTAGGCCTTTGCTGCAAAGCCAAATTATTGAAGGAATTATCCTCTTCTGCTGAAAGAGCCCTGCAACATCTCTCCTCTTCCAGTGTTCTCTATAACTAATGAAGAAACTTAACTTAAGGAGCAAAATGGTGAGATGGCAGAAAGCAAAGGAAGAAGCAGGACCATTAATCACCTCCTAGGCTGATACATACCAGCTACACTGACCTCTCTTCTTAGCACCTGGAACTGCAGAAGACAGTATGATGAATGCTTTTCACTCTGTAGTATTGGAGCTACAGATGCACTGTAATTGCAGGGAGATCGTGCTTTCTTACAACTGGCTCAACCTACCGAGCTGAAACACATGGATTCAGACCTTGCACTGCAGCAGTTTCCAATAGTGTTCATCACTAAGACAGTACAACTGCAGAGGAAAAAAAAAACGAACCAAACAAACCCAAAACAAAACCAACCAAAACTGATCATTGCTACAGAGCCCTTGAGGGGAAAGAAGGAAGACAGTGGTGTGGTGACCTGTAGAAGGGAGGAAACTGCAGAATCAAGGCAATAGCAGCGCCCAGAGGAATGGTAAAGGAAAGCAATTTTGGTCCAAATATCAAACTTCGGAGTATTTTTGTAATCCAGGTACCTCAAGATGAGTGGTAGTATATGAGTGTTGGCTTCACATGCTGGAAGAACACAGTCTTAATGAAATTAATGCCAAGAAACAGTAGTGTTACACAAAGCATGCTGTGACCCGAGGCAAACGGTAACCTGCAGAGATGGATGAAAGCAGCATTACATTTGCAGTCCAGCAGGTAGGCTAGGGGAGAGGGAAGGCTAGGGGTTTGGGGAGAGAAAGCAAGTGTGGGTTTGGGAGGAAAGTCCTGCGATAAATGGGGGTAATGAAAATAGAAGGAAGAAAGCACAGATTCCCAGGCATTCCAGACATATCTGGTATCCTTTACATCCTGTGCCCTGCACTTCAGTTGTACATATTTCAGTTGTACAGAGGCAGCTGAAGTTCAGTTGTGACCTCTTGCATGAAGAGTTTTGTATAGTTGTCACAGGATCTTATGAGATGAAGAGAAGCTGACCATGGCAAAGAAAGTAAAATAGAACATGCAGTCTATTAACTGTACTGGAAACCACATCTACCACAGAGAAATGGGTGGCAGGAAGAAAAAACTTCCAGAAGAAACTAAGGAAAAATATAGGAAAAGTCCCTGGTAGCTGGGAGAAGAGTACAGGCTCATTACCACTTCTGAGCTGTAGAAAAACATCCTCTGGTTTTCTGCAGCTCTTCATCTGTTTTTCTGTTCATTTTTGTCCTTCTCTTTAACCTTGCTGGATAAAACACATCTCCAAGGACAAATAAAAATGATTTTCTTACCAGTGCTGCTGACTTTGCAGCCTGTCAGAAAACTGACTAAACTTGAAGCTCCTTCAGTCAGTCACTTTAAAATATGGTCAGTGTTGTGTTTAAAAAAAAAAAAAAAGGGGAAGAAGAAAAAAGAAATATATTAATTCAACAGCAGGGTTACTCTGCTGCATATTAAGGCATTCCAGCAGGCTCTGGGAGAAACAGCAAGACTGTGGTGATGAGTAGTGTGACAAATGGAAGCATTGTAGAATAGAAGGGTTGACTCTTGGTTGATGGTGAAGACGCATAATTTGTCTCCATTAAATAGGTATTTTATTGAAAGAGCCTTAGATCTAAAAAGCTGGCCTGGGAACCAGAAAACACCGTTAAGAACCCAGGCCAAGGAAATGTTAATTCATTTTGCTAGGGTCACACTTAACCAACCCAAGGAAAAATGCCTGGATCTTAACATTTGAGAGGCTGAAATCTGCAGGGGGTGCTTTTGCCATTACTTAGGGCATCTCCCCTGGAAGCACTTCCTTTTTTTACCTGCACCACAGGTAGATGGAGAACCATATTTTCTTTTAGGAAACTTTTTTTGCCTTGGTTGCATCTCTGCTCCTCAGAGATGTGCCCAGGAATTTAAGACTTTCAGGCAAAGAGACTAAATGGATTTATGGATTGGTAGGTCCATCTACTGTTTCTGACAAACTCTGCTTTCAAATGGTGGTTAGGACAAAGCAGCGGTAACTTTTAAAAAGACACCTCAGTTTGCTTAGTCCCAACAGAAAAAGGTGAAATGATGATTCCTCCGTTGCCCATTGCCTGCACATTTACTGTACACCAGCCTGGCCCATGCAATTCATCCTCTCTCATATTCTAACATGTGTCAGATTATGGTTTATAAGGAAAGTGCATAGGTGCATAAAACAGGAAGTTGTGTGTGGCTCTTTTAGCTGGGGTGGAGGGGGAAGTTCTGCTTCATGAAGTAGCTGGTTCTGATCCCTAGGCAAAAATGAGGGGAAAACATGGAGTTAGCTAGAAGAACAAGGTGAACTTGAGAGCAAAAGATGTAATTTTTCAATCAAGCTTTTAATGAAAAGATCATAAAATAACAGTTTCTCATCACTGTACATTAAGACTGCAAATTTCTGAATGCTGAGATCATATTATAATTTCTGTATCTTTTTATATGACACTTGAGTTGAAGCCACAACTACGTGTGGCTCTGACCTGAATTCAAGCTCTTGAAGGAAATGAACAGAACATTGCAGCAGGAATGTCGGCCTTTTCCTTGACCTCCCCTCCTCTCCCCCTCCCCAGGAAACATCCAGAGCTCCTAGACTGACTGATAGTTAAGGCTTAAAATTAAGGAAAAAAAAAAAAAAAAAAAAAAAAAGAGAGAGATGCAACATCCCTTTTTCAGTTGTATTAAAAAATATTACAATAAATGGGGAAAAATATCCAGCCAGCCAGAACAAGATCCTCTCCTCGTAGAAAAGTTATCCCCAACCAGTCAAAACTTCTGTGGAAGTTAGAGCAACAGTTGTGCAAGGTGCTTCGATTGAGAACTTGGGAATGAGAACATTTAAAACATGTCCAACTCCCAGGGAAAGGAAGTGCTGTGAAGTGTGTCCCCTAACTGCCAGCAAATGTAGCATGAACTGTTCCATTTTAGACCCTCCCTACTGCATTCCACAGGGTCTGCTCTGTTCAAAAAACCACTCATCCCTTGATCACTGTGTGTTCAACCCTGGGCTTCAAAATGCTTAGGAGAGTTGGGGAAGGAGGGGAAGAAGAGGATGGTGACAGGAGAGCGCTGAATTAAAAAAAAAAATAAAAAATTCTAGCTCTAAAGTTATGTTTCAATATTTTTTACTCAATTTTGTTAGAACAAGGAAAGCAAAATAAATAGCAGTTCTGTGGCACACAGATGAACTAGAGCTGAAAGGAAGGAGCTTCCTGATGAGGAGGTCCAGCTACGAGCCTGAACTGCCTTGCAAGGGATCCCAAATCTTTTCCTTTTAACAGGGAAAGCAGCAAATTTAATGAGTCTAATGGGAAATCATCAGAGGTGAAATTTCTTACCCTTCTCTGAAAAAATGCAAAATTCAGGGAGTGAAAAGGGCCTGAGAATCAGCTACTTGCCTTCCACACTAAAATCAGAACAATAAAGTACCATGGGACTTAAAACATTGCAACAAGCTACTTTCAGGTAGTGAAAACAACTCCCAAATTTTCTCATTTAAGAATATGGCCAGTTCTGGAGTGCAAAAGTAAGTTTACAGGAAGGGTTTTTCAATAAATGGAGAGACTTTGCTTATGTTGAGCAAATCATTAAGTTTAAGCAGAAGTAAGAATAAATGCTAGAAGTCTATTTAATTATTCCAGAATTACAGTTCAGAGCTCATTTAGATTTTAAACTCTTGCTTAAACAAATGTTTATTCAAACATGCCAGCTCAATGATGAACATTTCTGCTGTCTGGGGAGAGTGAGGTGTTTAAATCTAGAGCCTCTCAAACCCTTTTAAAATGTAAGGAGGTTTTGTCTGTTTCCCATTTGTTTTTCCCTTAACTCCAGCACAGCTGATTGGAAAGGTTTCTAAATTTGGCAAATACCCAGAAATCAACCACCATCCTTTTTTCATGCTGAGTTTTAAGGCTGTAGAAGGTCTGTAACTGCTCATTCCACCAATAATGGAACAAGGGGCTTTGTAAAGTCCAGTTTTTACCAGGGACTCTAACCACCTTACGCTTCAGCATAGCTTGCAAGGCCCATCACAAGATGGCACGAGGCTGTGGGGTTTGGCACAAAGCTTCCTCTAGCTATCTTAGGCATCAGCTCCCTGCTTCTGAGATCCTTATTGCTACCACAGTAATGACTGAGGGATGAGGGGGACTTTAGTAAAGGAGCTATGTCCTGTCCTTTAGTAGGACAATAGACTTGTCTCAGTCCCAAGCTGCCATCGGAAGCACACAACCGTTCCTCTGCTGACTTTCACCTTCTCTGGATTTTGCCAGCAGTCACCTCAGAATTCATTTTGTTTCACTGAGCGTGCTGGATGTTTCCCTGGTCAAGACCCATACTCCTGCTTTTCAGAACTGAAGCAACACGGTAAAATACTGCTAACCCAGACTTTGAACCTGCACTGCTTGAAAACAATGCTTTCCACACACACGAGAGAGAGGAAAAAAAAACAAAAACCAAAACGGGAATCTTAAAAGAGTGACACTGTAAATGGAAACATTTAAATACAGCAAAACATAAATTCTTCTATGCAAAGCTACAAAAGTCCAGTCTTTGTATTGTCTTCACAGGTTATGGTTTATGGCTATGCTGAGAGTCTCTGAGATTCTTTTTTTTTTTTTTTTTTTTTTTTTTTTTTTTTTTTTTTTTTTTTTTTTTTT